>JADDOH010009525.1:0-39835 GCA_016648135.1 Agrypnia vestita | reverse complement strand
AATTTAATAAGTCATTGCGTGAACAAGGTTCTTACTGCATTATTAATTTCTTCTGTGCAAATCAACATTATGTAGGTAACGGATATTATTAAAATAGTCATTTTGAAGTGTTGAAAGTTTCGTCTGCACCAATTCTTCATTATATGATTTATAACAAGATTCTAATGGCACATGGACCTTGTTTTTCAAAATTTATTTTGCGTTTTGTGTCTCATTCTACACTAGTCTAGTCCAAAGTCATCACAAAGCGACAGTATTTCTAATTTTTATCCTTTGAGCGATAGCATATTCTCTCTTCTGTGGCGATAGTTCTGTTTCTCGAACTGTCACACTTCTGGACTGGTCTTTGATATTCAATGATTAGTTTAGGTAGGTAACTAAAACGTAATATATTTTTAAAATTTGAATCGCGAACACTTACGAAATTCTGATCATCTTATAATTCAAAAGACAGTCGATTAAACTCATAAAAATGATACGGTGCGAGCAAGCTTCACGTCTGTCACCGACGCCGAGCCGAGTAAGTTTGCAAACTTAAAAACCGCGCACTTTATGTTGTACGTCTACCACCCGTGCTTACACGTGCGCAAACAAGAAACGCAAACGACATTAGACACATTTTTGATAAAAAGATAGAAAATTGGAAATGCGGAAGAATCTGAATGAATTCAAACGTAAATGATATCTTAGAATCTCTTTGATTTTTGTATTTTTCGCATCGAGTGTTTGTTACTTGACGCACTTTTAAAGGTTCATTTAAAATTAATAATACCGGGTGTATGTTTATTTATGTTTCTATATTTGTAAGAAATAAACTTTTGTTGTATTGTTATAAAAAAAACATATTTAATAAACTTAATTGACAAAATACATATTCATTAATAAAAATTTTCCCTTAACCCCCCAATATTTACATGGTGACATAACCTCGTTTTGTTCCGGCAGTCGTCAGATATCATAAAAAACCCGAGTGTGCGATCTTTCAGCCGACACCTTACTTCGCGATTCGTATTCGTTTTGCGGTGCCGCTGTCCTATTTTAATTTAAGAGTTAAAATAGGACCGCGAAATGAATAAAAATCGCCTAGTGTAGTGCCGCCTTTATACTTTCTACGCTTTAAGAATTACGTGTACAAATTGATGGTTTCACCGATATATTGTCTATGCTTTGAGTGATGTATTTTCACGGATTATGTGTAGTGAATCTGAGAATTCGTTGATTTAGATGTTTTCACTGCCCCCACTCTGCCTGACCGGGAAAAGTACATTTTTACTAGTGAAAGTATAGTCTCACTAAAAATGCAAATTCGCTGTAACATATATAAACATCAAAAAACGATTTTGAATATCACCATTTTAAACTCGCCAAAACGCTTATTTTCGCAAGTGACGTCATACATCAATTTATATGTTAGTCTGACCATCTGACGTTTAACACGCCAACATTAAGGCATCAATTTTCGGTAAGTTATCGGATTTCCTAAATGATTAGAGCGAATGTATTTTTTACAATCGATATAAGTTGCTGTGATGATAGTTCAATTGTTTGCAAAAAATAAGTCAGAAATATTGAGAGAGAAAAAAATGCAAACTTTGATATTGATACTGATAGGATATGATCATGGTTGCTTAAACATTTTCGACTCATTATTATCATTATCCTCCGTTATTTTGAATATGTTCTTAGATAGTTTATTTTATTAAAATAGGTCACAAACACCGCAAAATATATATAAACACCAAGCAATCACGAGTAAAAACAAAACGAAGACGAACAGTGACCATAGAAACGAAACAAATTACAGTGACAAACACCATAGAATATATGCTTTATCTGTAATTCCTGTTAAATGACGTCACGACCGATCATATCGCGTTTTAATAGAGAATTTTTAAAGATTTTATTATAAAAATTATAAATGACAACATTATCCCACACCATCCATGCTGAGTTACAAAATATAATTTATTTTTCTGAATCTATTTCATATATTTTCATACGTATCTGTGAAATACTTTTGTGTTCAAATTCATAATCTATTATTGTGGTGATTGAACTATGTGCTACTGTTTCAATATCTCTTTTATACAAGCAAAATGCAGTTTGGTACGTGGGTACTGTATTTAATGTGTATTTTAGAATTTTGGTGGAAATTCTATTTAGTGTTGTATAACTTTTGTATACCTTATCCAGCTATGTTCCAATGCAAGATATACAACACAGTACATGATTTTTTATGTATGACAAAGAAGTACACCTAACGCGCGTACATACGAACCCGATTTTTTCGATTTCCTGCAAACATGTCTTATAAAAAATATTTATGGTCCAACGGATGGTATTCCAAATTCTCGATGACGAGATATTAAAAGTATTTGTGTTTTCATTTCCATTCCTTTGAATAGTATTCTAATTTTGACTTGCACATTTAACTTTGATTGTAATTTTTACTTTGACTGCTATTTTAACTTTGACTGTAATATAAGCTTTGACTACCATTCTAACTTTGACTGGCATTCTAATTTTGACTGCTATTGTAATTTTGACTTGCATATTAACTTTGATTATAATTTTAACTTTGACTGCCATTTTAACTTTGACTGTAATATAAGCTTTGGCTACCATTCTAACTTTGACTGGCATTCTAATTTTGACTACTATTTTAATTTTGACTATCATTCTAATTTTGGCTGCCACTATAATTTTGGCTATAACTCTAACTTTGACTGGAATTCTATTTTTGACTGCATTTCTAACTTTGATTGTAATGATTACTTTGACTGTTGTTCTAAATTGACTGCCATTCTAACTTTGATTGGGACTTTAACATTGAATGTCATTCTAACCTTGATAAAAAAATGCATTATAATGCAATGAATTGTTTGATGATATTTTATTTGTACTGTTATTTTCATTTTCATTAACTTCCCCAGTAAAATTTACCCTAAAATTACGTACATGTACATAGTTTCTACATTTTTATATACTCTCACTTTTACATTGCGCTTTATTTTCACTTTTACGATTCAATCCCTTGAGGAAATTCAATTCCAGATGCCAAACCATTGATGAACCATCTTAGCTACTCCCCAAATAGTCTGTAGTGTCAAATTGCATATTAAATACTTTAATTTACTGCTTTGTTTACATTCTTGAAAATGAATTTTACCCATGTTGAACTTTGTAAGAAGCCTGTATTATACATGTCAGATAAAGCGGTCTTTCTTTTTCGGTTTTTTTCAAAGCAGACATGTTTTTTCAACAATATCAAACACATTGTCATGCAGAAGTCGCAAAAAACTTTTCTGCATATAATTTTCACAAACGTGTAATATCTTTATAGATTCTGCGCCTCAGCAATGCAGCCATGGGCCAGACCACGGCCGGACAGGTCATCAACTTGATGTCCAACGACGTCAATAGATTTGACTCCGCCTTGAAGTTTCTGCACATCCTGTGGGTGGCGCCGATACAAATATGCGTGTGCTGCTACCTTTACTACCACCGGGTCAGCGCTGTGGCACTCCTGGGCGTGCTGTGCATCATACTGCAGACTGTTCCTATCCAAAGTATGTTCCATTTTATTCTGCACCCACAAACGAATCAATTTTGAAAATGTCTCTTGTCCATAAGTGACAGGGATAATTTATTTCAAGAGGTCAAATGTTAAAATTCATACCGTTTTTGAAATCAAACAGTTTATTGGTGGTAAGTTGAACAGTGATATGAGAAAAATAAAAAAATGGAACCAATTACACGATACTTCTAAATCTCACGGACTAGTCAGTATTAAGAATAATAGTTATTGTATCCTGTATACAGCTAAATATATTCCAGAAAAAGTCCCTCCTTCCCTACATGGGATGATTTAAAATCTGTGTTAATAATTATTAAAAATTTAAGATATATTATGGTCTACTTGTGTATGGTAAAGTTTGATTTGATTGCAGTTATTGTGGTGTAACAGAAATTAAGCTCTTTAAAATGCGTGATTAAGTACAGTTTAAGGTGGCAATTCTAATGTTTTTTGTTTTAAATCAAATTTTTGTATTCTGCCACCATTTTACACCGCCCAAAAGCACAGCCCTAGGGAATGTCCATAAACCACGTGGCGTGATCAAAGGGGGGAGGGGGTAGGTAGAATTCTACTCTGGGAAACGTGAGAGGAGGAAGGAGAAAAATTGCACATTTTGGCACAGTTAAAATGGTACAAAATGTGCGATTGATTAATCTGCGCTGATCGGTTTGCACAAAATCAACAATTTTAAAATAGTTTTTAAAGGAATTTGTAGGAAAGAACTACGTTAAACTCGAGGGGGAGGGGTTTAAATGAATTCAAAATGGAACCACATGCTTTATGGATGCTCCCTCACTACCTTGACATAACTAACAATGGTCCCAATCGCTAAGCATCCACTGATAGTGGCGAAATAATAAAATATTATATTCATTATTCTACATAAAAGATAATTCTTAAGGAAGTTTGTACTGTACTTTTTTTGTTTTTGTAATGTACTGTTATCCTTCCGTAACGATTAATTATAAGTCTAATACTTTCTTGCAGCCTACGTTAGTAGAATCACAGCAAAACTACGTAGAAAAATTGCTGAAAGAACAGACGAACGAGTCAGACTAATGGATGAAATCATTTGCGGAATCCAGGTATAAAAATGCTGTTACATAATATAACAATATTTTATGCCAGCAAAATACCCCCTCCTTGATGTAGAAATACTCTTTCCAGTGCTGATCTACTGGTTACAATAGATTCCTTTCACATACAAGTACCATACCACAAGGTTCTTCATGCTCCAATGTAAAATCTCTACATTATTTTTGGTTTTCCTGCGACAGGGAGTGTGTGTATTTTGTTTTTCATATTTTTTAATAATACAGTACCTAATTAAGAGACGATTATTAAATTATTTGAAATTTCCATACCTACTTTTGTCATTTTATTAGCCCATTGAAATGGACTAATAATTTTTATGTTCCACCACAGCAGGAAATCTAATTACAAAATATCACAATCATTTCTCAAGTGTATTACAAAAACACATGAAAACTTTATCCATCACAGAGTAAAAACTGACTAGAGATGAACTTAACATGCTCTTCAGGAGAGGGAAATAAGTCACTGCGGAAAAATTGCTCACCTTGCGTATCTCTAAGACACATTAATGCTGCATTTAAAGTACTTATTCTTGCATAATTTAACACACATTTTTTACTAAAAATATATTTTTTAAGTGTTTTAAGTAAAAGCATCTTCTTGTAATAAAGTGTGACTTTTTAAATAAAATATTATGCTTTTTAAGTCTGACCTTTTCATAATTGTTTTTAAAATTTACAAGCTCTTAAAATTTTTTTTAAACAAAGCGAATATATTGGCACCAGAGAAGGTGCCAGATTATGGACAAGAAATTTATATTAGTTTATGTCTGTATATTTTGGTGGCCTATGTTATCATTCTATTCTGCAGTACGCAGCAGGTATGTCAGTTTAAAGACCACTGATTATTGGCGCAGTGAATAAAGACGTAAAGCAGAGCAAGGATTTTCTTCAGTTCCAAGTGCATATAAATGCTTAAAAATACATATTCTTTTACATCAATGTGTGTATAAGACAAATTTAATGTACAAACCTAGTAATAATAATATTCTTGTATCTTATATTGTATATAATACATATTCAGGAGACCTTTACACTTTGCGTTGGGGCCCAATGCCTTTTATATTCCCCATTGAAACCCAATATTTTTAGTTATGTCGCTGCTTTCTATCAGAGATAGGCGTGCTGAATGCTCGTTTCGCGAATTCTGAAGTTTTGTTTGCTCACCAGGTAATCAAGATGTACGCATGGGAAAGCCCGTTTGAGGATGCCGTGAGCGCCGTAAGAAAAAAGGAGCTTTCTTACGTTAGTAACGTTCTTTCTCTCCGGGCCATCACATCCAGCTTCATGATATTTACAGAAAGAACATCCCTCTACGTGTCCATCCTGGGACATGTACTGCTAGGTTACACCATGGATGCCCCCATGGTAACTAAACGTAGCTATGTTTGAATTAATTAGATTACCTCCATTATAGTTTTCAATACTTTGTCTAATTTTCAGGTATATTCATTAGCCCAGTTCTACAACATGCTGCAAAACATGTTGGCCTATGTATATCCCAACGCTATAACTGCTTCTGTAGAATGTTGGATCAGTGTAAAGCGAATCCAGGAGTTTCTCCTGCTTGAGGAGATATCCTTTCCGGCACTTTATCACAAAACTTTACCAACAAACAATGGTAAATGCGGCAAAGGAGATGGAATTGAAAATATGTGTAAGTTTCATGAAATATTTTGAATTAATTGGAAGTAATAATTCAGTGTTTCTTCGCTTAAGGTGTATGGGGCAAATTGCACTTTACATCCAACCTCCGTGCCTGGAAATGAATAAAATCATTTCATCACATCTCATTCCTACTTTAACATATTCTCTGCAAATATTTAATTATGACTCTCATGTTTTATTTCAAATTCTAGGGGACTTTTATTGAGGCATAAGTTAACTAGAAACTCATGACCGATATTTATCATTAAATGCCAACTATGAAATATCTTGTGGTCAGCTGGGAAAATTTTAAGAATACTTCCTAATTATAATAATTTATTTATTTATTAGATAACTTAACATTTAGACTAAACAAAACAGTTAAATTATGTACCTACCATAATTAAAAAAGTAATACCACCATTAAATCTTAATCTCAACCTGGAACCATAAATATAATAAATAAATTCAAATTTGAAGAAATAAATGAAAATATGCTGTTACAAATACATATACAAAAGCCAATCCAGATGTATAAATGTTGTACAATATACATTGCCAATAACTGGAGACATAATGAACACCATAAACACATGCCTAAAGAATGGTTTCTTTCCAAAGTCATCGAAAACAACTACAATAATACTGATCCCAAAAATTAGAAATAAAAAAAATGTGATGAATTCAGACCAATATGAACTACCTAAATATGAACAAATATTAGAAGTGGTCATGAAAGAACAGCTAACAAACTTTATTGAAAAAATAATATATTTATTTATGTGATCAGCAATCAGGATACAGATTCAGGAAAATAAAAAATAAATAAAATAATAATTTAAATGCTTTGATTATTTGGGGTTATGTTAAGATTATTTAGTGTTTAGATATAGTCCGCTCCGCTGTATTAGAGAGTATAGACTAATGAGATATTAATATTTCACTCTTTTGCAGTAAAAGTCTGTATATATCAGTTGCTCATTCTATTCTGTGTATTCAATATAACTGACAGTAAATAACAGCACACTCCAAATTATAAACTACTTTTTTCGTGACTCAAATCAATTCTCATCCATATACACAACCGATCCAATTGATGATTTCAAAACAATGCTTTACCGTCTAGATTATTACTTCTATTGTATTTTAATATGTTGAGCTTAGAGCTTAGGAAAAGTATGGTCCATTGATACAGACCCAGAATTAAGAGCAGTGTCGTTATAAAATTTTTGCCTAGCTGCAGCATTACAACTTTAAACTACTACTTCTTACCATAAATAACTTCATTTTAACTAACGTCATCATTAGAAAATTAACGTCACCATTAGAAAAATCCTTTTTTAGCGTTCGAGTCAACCGAGTCAAAATTCCCACAACTTAATAAAGACAGCTGGGTAGTGACAGGACAGCACAAACTGAAGCTTCCTGTAATAGATGTCGACTTTGCCGTAGAGCTGATGGCCGCCGGAGCCTGCTGGGGTGGCAACGAGCAGCAAACCCTGTGCGACCTGTCGGTAAAAATCCGACCGGGTAAACTGTGTGTTGTTATCGGGCCTATTGGAGCTGGAAAGGTATAAGTTTGTGTAGAATAGTGTGAAATTTGTTCAAAATACATAAACGATCGCAATTTAAAGGTGATATCAGCAAAAGTTTATTTTAGTTATATGTAATCCTGTATTATATTATTTTTGTATTTATGTTATTAGTTTAACACTAGCTGTGCCCGCGCGGTTTCGCATGCGTAGATTTTTAGTACACTGTTTGGATCGTCATAGAACTTTCGCGAACCTTCTAGAACATTCTCCTTCCAGAACTTTCAAGAAATTTATTGAATGTACAGGAATCTTCTAGACACATCGACACATTCCGCCACTCAGTTTAGAATCTTATAGAACTTTTGGGAATTTTCCAGAACTCCTTCCAGAACTTTCTAGAGCAATTTTTTCCGGAACCTTCTAAACTTACCGACACAGTCGACGCGCCTATTTTGAAACAATCTGAAGCATTTGTGGCCTTCCCATAACAAAACAATGTGCTAGAAAGCACATTTTCATCACCCAC
Organism: Agrypnia vestita; assembly: GCA_016648135.1. NCBI lineage: Eukaryota > Metazoa > Arthropoda > Insecta > Trichoptera > Phryganeidae > Agrypnia > Agrypnia vestita. The sequence goes on along the minus strand of JADDOH010009525.1, from coordinate 31,456 downwards.
TCCCATCCACGCACAGCCACCCCCATCAAACTCGCATATTTTCGTTGTGACACCTAGGGCTATCCACCACCATAACCACCGGTAGGTGGTAGTGGCTGGTTGTGGAGAAAACTTGGCGGGTAGGGAAACACGGGTTTCTTTATATATATATTGATTAGATTGTTCCGAAAATATTTGCACAATTTTTTTTAAATAGAGATGTGAACATGGAATACACGGCACATCAATATTCTTACTATGTTCAAATTAAGCTAAACACCTATGAAAATGGGACTAAATTGCTGGTCTCCTGGAATGGGGCTCCAACCTCCAAATACTGGATCATCAGGCATGATATTTTGAAATGAATGGAAAGGTAAAATTAGCCTTTATTTTCGAAATAATCTATATTTACATATTTATGCAACTGACATTATTAACTTTTGCACACAAAAGCTACTTTTTGAGAATACCTTTCATTGAAATTTAATAAAAAAAACATTTAGAAATATTAGTAGGATTATTTCCCTTAAATCAATACAAGCAAATAAAGTATTATGTAAGTAACAAGTTTTGAGATAAAATAATAATCATTCACATTGTTTGCTAGACAACTTACACAATGTACAACTTTTACCGCTATTATTCTTTCTTAGGCATCAAATGCATTTTTATTTAGGTATATGATCAGTTAATTTTATGATACTGTTTTGTGCATACAAAATCAATGTACATACTGTCACGAGACACTTAATGAAAGAGAACTAAATGTAATCGAGTAATTACAAGGTTTTTGATAATTTGGAAATAACTAGAAATCGATAGAGCACATGCAATTATACCAGAACATTGAGCAATATCGTTCCTTGTATAAGTGGCTGCGAAATCGCATGCCATTTTATCGCATGATATTTTATTGACATATTGTATTTTATTGACATTTGACGAAATCATAGATATAGCTAGCAGGCGACAGTCAGCTAGCAAATAAAGTACCCGAGTACCTTCCTGATTAGTGCAAATTACAGAATAGTGTTACAGCTAACTTTGTGTATAAATAAAAGTTTGAATTGTTTATTATGTTTCATTTCATCTCCCACTGGCGAGAATCCATACAATATCTATGATTGGCTTAATAATTTATAAAATAAATATTCTAAAGACATTTTAGATAATATGAGCACTTTTTATCATTTAAAGTGCATAAAAATAGCCATTGGCAATATGAGTTGACAATATATCTGCTTATGGATATTTACTATCACGGTCAATCAACAGTTGTTACTTTCAGAGTTCACTGCTACAGCTGCTTCTGAAAGAGCTGCCTCACAATGCTGGTGAGGTTCTACTGAGGGGAAGTGTGTCCTACGCCAGCCAAGAACCTTGGCTCTTTGTCTCCACAATCAGGAATAACATCCTCTTTGGACAGCCCTATGATCCCAAGAAATATAGATATGTATGTTGTTCGTTTAATTGTATAAATTAGTTTAAGTAAAAAGGTTATCCATTGCTTGGATAAAATACAATGTGTTTACAAAAGATTGACAAATCTATTCTTCACGATTCAAAATTGAAATAACAGGATGACCAGAACGATAAGTGAACTATATGGTAGATATGTATGTACCAGTTGCGTGCAGTGAAAACATTGAAGCATGACATTTACGTAAGCATATATTTTGGAAGAAAACAAATTTAAAGATGTATGTCGTAGTATTTCTATCGCAATTATTATCATATTGTCACAAGATGGCAGAATCAGAAAGAATTGCATGTAATTGATGATATTACAGCATTCTACACCTTTTACATTAAATTGGAAATTGCTAGAAGGATCTGGGATGGCCCACTGGATTCTGGAAGCATTGCGAAAGCAACACGAACACGGGTCTCTGTAAATACGAGAAATCGTATTGCGCAGTTACATTTGTTTTGACAGCCGCAACAAGACCACAGGAAAGCGAACTCGTGCGAATTGACCTGAGATGAAAAATTAGCAATACATTTGGCGCGAGTGGGTGCTTATGAGCAGAACGACCTGGCGATAGACAAGCATGCAGTGAAGATACTAGCTATAATTAGTGCGAATTACGAAAATTAGTGTAAATAAAAAGACGGCGCTCTGATTAATTTCGTGTCCAGTAAATTAATAAAATGTTACTAATTTCCAATGTTTTATTTGCTTCCCATAACCACATCCCGTGACAATATTAAATATTCAGATTGTAATATAGAGTAATATTCTGTCACATAAATATTTTATTCCAAAATACATGACTGCGTAAAAGTCATGCTTCAGTGTACTGACGCGCCTGGTATATACATATTTTCATTATATTTGAATGTCAACTGCCTTTCAATTATACGTTTTTCTGATACATACCTAAGTTTTTTTTCATTTCAAATTCTGTGTGACAGTGGTCTTGAAGACCAATGAAAATTACTGGCTATAAAAGTTACACTTCAAAAACAAGGCTATGATAATTATTTTTTTATTTTTGCTAATATTGTACCTAACTGATGCTGTTAATATCAAGCTTATTGTTGAAAATGTTATGAATTGTTGCTAAACGCGTAACATGTGAGTTATACTAATATGTACGTATATATTAAACCTGCAGGGTAAAATTTATAATAAAATATTTAATCAATACATATATGTAATATAATTTTGTTATAAAAATCTTTCCCTAGGTTGTTCATGTGTGCGCTTTAGAGCAAGACTTCCAGCAGTTTCCTCGTGGAGACCAGACCCTGGTGGGGGAGAGAGGGGTCTCTCTCTCCGGAGGACAGAGAGCGAGGATCAACCTGGCCAGGGCAGTTTATAGACAGGTGATAAATAAATCTGTTATTTTAATATTTTTGATAAATTAATTTAATTTTAATTTCGATTTATAACCTTCGTGCTGTTTTCCCAGTGGTAGTTAAATTTTAAACTTTTTAAAATGTTTTTATTTATTTATATTATTATTTATTTTATTTATTTATATTATATTATATATTAACAAATAAAAATTTAAGGCAGCATTTTTAGCATGGATGATGTATGCCACTGAGTCTTCTTTAACTCTAAATATTTAAGGTTTATGTATAATATTGCGATCGTTCGACATATTGTTAACTAAACCTTAATTATCCATTTATTAATTAATTTAAATCACTAGACACAAATTAATCTGATAATTTTCTTTAATTCACACTATTTGTCACTAGAATATTCCACATACGTACTTCTTTAATTCTCTTTATTCATATCTATTGCTTGTTTATTGTCAAACATGCACAGGTTTGCCTATTTTAAATTTGTGTCAATTTAAGAAAATGTATCAAAACAAAACTTTTTATGAATCTCGGATATCAAAGACTTAATTCAGGGGGATATGAGACGGCTTAGAATAGATCTTATTCTGTCAAAGAGTGAAAATTACTTTCATTACCCTATGATTTAAAGATAAGTTAAGCTCCTGAACAATATTGTAAACAAAGATTTCTTTCCAGGCAGATATTTACCTCTTGGATGATCCACTGGCGGGCGTAGATGCACCGGTGGGGAACCACCTGTTTCACGCATGCGTCCGAGAATATTTGAAGGGGAAGACCAGGATCTTGGTTACCCATCAGCTGCACCACCTCAAGTCAGCAGACCTCATTATCATCATGAATAATGTAAGTGTTTTGTGTCATATGTTTAAGAATTGCAAAATTGCATGCGAGAGCGCATGAACATTTTGATCATCCGTTATGAGGGAGTAACGGGGAAGAAGTAGAACAAATTTAACTTATTAGAGATCAAAATAAAAAGTTAATTCTTGAATTACTTACTATTGTAAACAAAAATTTACTGACAAAAATAACTTAAAATGACAATGAAATAAATGTAAATTTAATAATAAAACAAACTCATGTATGCATAATAATTTTGTCACATATTCCGTATTCATTTCCATACCTAATTATGTACCTACATTATGCTTGTAAATCGATTTGTTGGTCATGGCACTTCAAAAATATATTGTAAACCCGTCAATTTCTACAATATCAATATCTATATGAGAAAAAGATACACTACACGCTAGACAGTAATGCAACAATGTTATGACAGTATAGACGTTTATCGGTACACAACACATCTTTGAAGTGCCATGACCAAAAAGTCGAGCTCTTTCTGCAATTACCACTAAATGAAAAAATTTACATATCTTTGTCGATAATGGGGATCTATTTTTTAAATTACTATGTCTCTTAGAAAAAATTATGTGTGTATTTGCTGAAAAGAACCATGAAAAATCTAAAATTAGTGCTGTTGAAATGTTAGGTTAATTGGAAGAATAACAATGTTAAAAATATCCTCAGTTAGTCAGTAATGTGTGGCATTAAGATTATTTTAAAGTTATCCCAGTCCGCGTGAAATGATGTACCTATGTACATACATGATATTTAGCATATACATGCAAAACCGCCACTATGGTATGGAGCCCATATGGATAGTGGCGGTTTTGCACCATACACCACATATGTATTTACCACTATTCGGCTAGCTGAACAGGAACGGAATAAAAATGAGATTGACTTTGTCTGGTGCAAAAAGAAAAACAGTTAATTTGAAAAAATGCACTTTTAAGTTAATTCCGCAATCTTGGACCCTACACAGACATCAAATAAGGGAAAATATTCAAGTCCAAATAAATTGTGAAGAAATCTTATTTATACAAAGATTACATAATCTAATATTTTATTTTGGCTCTGCTCAAAACTTATAAACATACTTTTAATCATGCTGTTTTTCCTTTTGCACAGAATTTAAAAAATTTTACATTTGAGTTTTGGAAACATTATATCCCTTTCTTTATCTTTATAATCTTGCCTCACTTTCTCGTCACCCTTGTTTTCTTTAGTAACACTTTCGTTTGTGAATTTTGTAGCAAAATATTTCAGAGAATTTTCAGTTGACGCATATTTGCGCGCATGTTTCTTTTTGATGCTGCGACCGCTCCTCCTCCTTGACTTGTACAAACCCTCGGCATTTATTAAATGATACGACACAGTGTACTTTCCTGCGTAGTGGCCAAAATGCAAGACATTTCCACCTTCTGCCATACGTTTCACAGTCCTGTCATGGGGCACCTTTTCCAGCCTGTAGGTCGGGAAATCTTTGCATTCTCTGAATATGCTGCTTCCGATGTTGGTAAAATTATTGAGAGCTGGAAATTTGATGAACATTTTTTCATTCACTATGTTTAAATAGGACTGTTTGTTGTCTCTGACGTCTTTCACCAAATGTTCCTTAAAAAGCGTCGGTGGCAGAACAGCGTCGGTGTCGAGCGGCATAACAAAACAAAGACCTTTATATTCCTCGACAATTGCTGTGGTGTTGGTTGAGAAATCATGAATAAATGTACTCTCTCTTCCGTACCTGAAATCCTCAATGAAGATTCTCTCATAAAAGTCGTCAAATGGACAAAATTCTATGATTTCTATGAAAATTTTTGGTTCCTCTACATACACTTCCTCCATTTTATCAGTTACTGGCTCATAGAGAGTTCTTTTGTCCGTGCTGTATGGGATTTCACACAAAGCTCTGATGTATCCATTTTGTACAGTCTTCGTGGAAGCTCGTGTAGGTGGCATTTCCCACAAGAAGATTGCAGAAATAATACCGATGGAGATTGAGGCCACAGCAATGAATATGAAACATGCAGTGGCACAGAATTTAAGTTTAAATTGAAAATGTTTCTCACTTTCGCCATTTTCTTGTGTCGGTGTGAAAGGTTTTGTTAAATGAGTAGGTTTTTTAATACTACTCATTATGTTTGAACACAATACAATAATTTCTTTTCAAAATATAAGACTGATATAATATTTTTATTATTTGCAGTACCAAAAATTTTGTTTGAAAATAAAATTTCACAAAGGACAGACAAAGAATCTGTAATTTGAATTTGAAAGAACTAAAAACTATAAGATTTAAACAAAAGTTTTTAATAATGTAGGTAGGTATCTATAAATAGATAAGTACCTATCTACTTCTAAATTTAGTTTTTTATGCTGAAAAATGCTTATTTGGATGTGTTTTTTATTTTATGTGTGAGATTTTACAAAATATTATTGTTTAAGATGACCATCTCGTAAGAAAATATTTATAGATTAGTACAGAAGGACCTCTTTAATTTGAAATTCAAATACAGTTTAACTTTTGATTCCGACCAACACACAGCACGGTTATTAAAAATACAATCGTCCACAAATACTTGAAGTAATAAGATAAGTCAGTATAACTCCTTACAAAGAAAATTAAACATTTTAACAATACTACAGCACACCAAGAGAGGAATTTAAAAAGGTAAAAAACAATTTTAAACGCATTCAAATAAGAGGAATTAGCTTTACTAAAACTATCCGCGTATATCTAGACAGTCAAATGAAGAAAGCATGCGAAGGATTCCCCAATTTGAGGGATTGTATCATAACATATATAAAGTGGATGCTACCACAAGCTATCATGAAATACATAATGGACACGCCACACAGATACACATGATCTAAAAGCCGCGCACATTATCAGTTATTTATAACTTTAAAAAAATTGAATTATGCAATTTAGGCCCGGTTGTATCAAGTTGGATTAAAGTAAATGCATAGATTTTTACGGAAATTATTGATGTTTATTGTTGGAGAACGCAAAAACCTATGCTTTAAATGAACTTTTACTTTAATCCAACTTGATACAACCGGCCCTTAAAATGTATTGATTTATGGCGCAAGAGTCTAAAAATTATTATGAATTACCAGGGCTTTTGAATTATTGAGGTTAATCAATTAAGAAATTAACATTTTGGGACTTGCGGGTGTTTTAAAAAATGGAGGAGCATGTACTCGTGGTAGAAGTTGTACTTCTTTGGCGTGATTGTGATAATTGATATTTACATATTGGTAAAAATTTATATGAATACAAAATACTACGTCTTGGGAGATGATAAATATAATTGACAACACTTTAATGTAGTTATATTTTTGATATTTGTTTTTGAAGTGTGGTACAAATGTTATTATATTATTGGTTTGTGATAATATGGTCTGATAATTACGTCATTTTTGCAAAAACATAGACAATAACATGAAATTGTAATAAATTCAAGAACACATTCATATTTGTGAAGTTGTAATTTTTCAGAACAAAGTTCTGTGAAGTTTTTTAAAACCAAATTAATTAATCAATTAGAAAGACATACAGAAAAATCTAATCCACGAAAAAATATCCCGGTAGTAGCCAAAATATTTTTTTGTGGATTGGATTTTTCTCTATGTCTTTCTAATTGATTAATTAATTTGGTTTTATGAAATTGGAATACCCACCTAAAATCGTAATTCAATAACAGTTCTAATTTTCAATTCAGTACATAACCAATCATTCGTCAGCTTTTGAATTGAGCCAAGAATTGAATACCAATCATAAAAATGATTGGTATTCAATTCAAGATGGTCAAAAATACATTACATATTTACTAGGTGTAGTAAACCCATGAAAAATCGCAGAGGAGGCGTAAATTAATGTAATGGTTTGCATCCTAGCTAAGCCCTACTCTTACAATGTGTAGTACAGTATTTTTTTGACGGCCAGGGAGAAGCGGTTGTGACTGACGTTTAGTTGCTGCATTGTCGTCCGCAAATCCGAGGTTCAAGTCTTTCTCCAAATGAGGAATTTTGTTTTTTAACTGTGAATTCAAATGAAATTATTATATTAAGATATTGCTAGACCACTAATTTCGGATGCATTTCGTGGTCTCGCATTTTCGATACATACTACTTCCCGCTACATGCATTCTCACGCGCTGTACTTGCACAACTTCCATTACAATAAAAACTTTACCCTAATGCGCCATATGAAGATATCTTCAAAATTCGAATTATGGCAAACTTCAAATTATCAAGATTCAATTTAAGGGGTTTTTCTGTACTTTTTTCTAGCAGAAGGTAAGAATATTACTTATCATCTATCAAATATTATTTTTATTAAAGACAATAAATCTAAGGAACAAAATTTTTTTTAAGTTCTTAAATTTATTTACGTCTTTATTTTTCCCAAAGTGTTATTTGACAAATTATCACACATTCCACTGTACTAGGGCAGGATCGAGAAGACTGGCACGTATGAGGATCTGGAGCGGACTGGTCAGGACTTCACCGGCTTCCTGGGGGTGAATGCCACCCCCGGAGAGAATAAGGAGGAGGTGGACAAGATTCTGTCACCGACCATGAGTATTAGAGAGATTTCGAGGAGGATATCCGTTGCTGTAAGTTTCGCAGGATACAACAGACCTAATTAGTAAATGCATAAATAACAGCCCTCGTAGTCTGCTGGGCATGACGCTATCTTCCCGCACCAGGGATTCTGGGTTTGATTCCTTATTTTCTAAAGCTTAGGTGTTCATGCTACCCAGGACTTCAACTATGCTATCTAGGATCATGTATGCTATCCAGCAATAGAGTGGAGAAGGCTGGTGGAGGAATTATGAACCTCAGCATTAAGAAACCAACTGTAAGGGAGATATCTTCACCTCAAATTGAATTCCTAATAAATATTCTACATTATATTTTTTTTAACAATCCAGATAATAAATACTCTTTACATTCATAAATAAATCCAATTGTATGCTTTTTTAATTTAATCTTAATTTTCACCTATTTTAACTTGATTTATTAACATTGTATAATTTCAAGTCCACTGGCAAGTTGGATTTTGAAGAAACTGAGCCAGTAGCGCAGGAGGAAGAGGCGGAGATTCAGGTGTCCGGACGCATGCAGGCCAACGTATTCTGGAAGTACTGGAAGGTGGGCAGGAAGCCGGGCCTGCTGATAGCCATGATCGTAGCTCTGTTTCTAAGTCAGCTCACCGCCAGCATGTCCGATTACTGGGTCACATATTGGTGAGCTATCGTTACCCGTTAAATATTACCCCAACTGTTCACTAAAATTGAATTTTTATTAATTATTAGTTATTCATTAAAATTTTATATGGTCATAAGCTTTCTTATCCAAGCCTTCTGTGTCCAACTTCTTAGTGAATATATTTTTAAGAAATAATACATTATAAAATGGATGGAGTAAATTTTACTACATCGTTCTTGAAATGACATAATCCTTTTATGCATTTTTGTTACTACTTACTGATACTAAATCAAATTCATAAATCATGAGTGATGTGATGTGATGTGATGACGGGTCTTACAGACAGTATTTTCTTATTGCGTACTCAGCATGGCAGCATGCCAGGTGTCTTTATATTATCGAGAGATTCTAAAAAACAGGACTGCATATAATCAAAGATTTTCTAAACACCTTTTCAAAACATATTTAAAAAAAAATAGAGATGCGCACATGAAATACGTCTCACATCAATATTCCTACTATTTTCAAACTAAGCTTATTAAGGGCTGAGTTAGCGAGGCTCTATTTTACCGTCGTACTACCTGCAGTACATTGTATCACAAACATAGAAGATTCAATACTCTTTTGAGAAAATAATAATATAAGATAAAATAACAAGTAAAGTTGGGAGAGAGTTCGCTGTGGACATATTTCCTTTGGATGCTTAGTATAAAATCTTAAATTATTTCTCATTTTCAAGTATTAATTACATTTCAGGACAAATCAGCGCACCCAAAACCAGCACATAATGAAACAAATTCAAGACATGTTTTTGACAGCAAACGGTAATTTAGAGCCTTCTGGAGTATTTAATTTTGAACAAGATCCAGCCTTCAGTAGCTTGAATTCAACGCAGCGTGACTTCATTAAACGGTACAATTTGACAGGACCCAAAATACACAATTTCACCAGGACCAAAAAGAAAGATGGCCCTTTGAACAATATTGAAGAGTTTATCGGACCATTGTCCACGCTACAGTACCTCTACGTCTACAGCGCTCTTATAGCAATATGCATTGTTGTGACCATTTTGGGTACGGTATTATTCTTCAAAGCGTGTATCAAGTCATCTGAGGGACTGCATCGTCAGGTCTTCAGCAGAATTTTGAGAGCAAAAATGAAATTCTTTGACCATAATCCGTCAGGTATAGCTTTACAATTGCAATTTGTTTTCAAAGTACTTAATTTCATTTATACTCTAGATTTATTCTCCTCTTTAAAAAAATACATACATATTTCTTAAGATTATTAATTGTGGGTGTAGGTGATTATTGTAATAGTTTAAATATACAAACAAAACTTTGTACTACATGCACAATTGAATAATATTTTAGTCACAAAATTCTGGCTAGATCTTTGCAAGGTTTTAATCTTTTTTGTCGACTTGTATTAAAGCGAATGGATTTTTAATTTTCTGTATAGGTTTTTTCATAATCTTTCATCGTTTTAAAGGAATCAGAAATATTGAGAAAAAAAATATTGAAATCATTTTTCTCCATAACTATTGATATCAATACATTGATGTTAGAATATTTTTTATTCATAATTAGAGTAAAATATTATAGACTATCTCCATTACATCTTAAGTATTCAGGTAGTGGGGGGGGGTTTTGTTGTCATCATTGGGAATACGAAAAGTAAGGTTGACGTAGTAGTGAAAGTTATGTTTAGTTAAAATACATACCAATTTATCTCCAAAATCTTATTTCATTCACCTTTTTTTTATATAACAAAACAGAACAAATTTTAAACATTAATGCTTATTGGAGTTTGTGGACACTGTCAATTTTTTCTTTTCTTTCGTTTCTCCGTGCCTCATTTGTTTTTTAAATCAGGAATAATTTTAGTATGTATTTAAACCAGTAAAAGCCTTAAAATTTGTAATATAAATTAACAGTTTGTCTAGTCACTAGCTATACCGCTGATAATAACGAACATCTTAACTTTCAGGTCGCATTTTGAATCGATTTTCAAAGGACATGGGCACAATTGATGAATTGATGCCGAAGGATATGATGGAAGCGGTCCAGATAATGGTATTAATGGCCAGCGCTTTAGTCATGGTGTCCATCACCAACAGATGGCTCATGATCCCCATCTGTATCATATTAGGACTATTCTATCTCTTAATATCTCTGTACTTGAGTACCGCTCAGGATATCAAAAGACTTGAGGGAATAAGTATGTTGTGAGAATTTCAATCAATTTGATTTTTTATTTTGTTTGTAACAATAACATTATGTCCTTTAGGCCTTCCAGCGATTTTTTTTTACCTCCTCCACAGTGGCAAAACACTTTCCTTTCATGTCCCTTTTGTGTGTGGGGAACAAAAAGAAGTCAAAGGGGGCTAGATCCAGTGAGTAGAGGGGGTGAAAAACGGGTTTTCATGCCGTTTTGGTCTGCTCTTTTCTTCCGGATACTCTCCCTCAATCTTTTCAAAATCTCCAAGTAAAACTTCTGGTTGACAGTTTGGTTCGGCGACGGTCTTCACAAACGAGGGCATTGATTTTGTCGACGTTTTCGTCAGTTCTTGACGTTGAGGCGCGTCCTGAACGAGGTTGGTCTCCAATTGACATTTCTCCATTTTTAAAATGTGAAAACCGTTCGTAGACGTTTTACTTAGAGCAGCATCCCCATAAGCGGTATTAAGCATTACAATAGTTTCCGAGGCCGATTTCCCCAACAGGAAACAAAATTACACAGCCGCGGGTTGGTCTCGACGATCTGCCATCACTTTTTGATTGAAATGGAAAAAGTTGTTTTACAAAAAAAATCTCATCAAAAAATCAAAAAAATCGATGCACTCACAGCGACACAACTTCGCACACTGACTCAGGATGAGTGACCCTAACGGATACCTGGTCGAACAGTGGGTTCCCCCACTCTTCCTCTCCACCACAGCACAAAACCCGTTACTTTTGGGTCCCCCCTCGTACATATTAAAATTGAGAAATTTTTTTATGATCAAGTAAAAACGTATTAGAGATATTTATTTTGACAACACTTTATTTGCAAAACACCTATTTGAGTTAATAATCTTGTGATTATACATTATGTTTTACCTTGAATTTGAAGCAAACAAAAACGATTTCTAAGAAATGACAAATAATAATTATTTTTTAAATGTGCCATCTCTTCCTCTATACCGAAAAACACACATTTCAGCTAAGAGTCCAGTGTTCTCCCACGCATGTGCAACTATCAGGGGAATCGCCACCATCAGGTCATCAGGAGCCCAGGAGAGGCTCGCTGACCAGTTTGATGTTCACCAGGTATTATTCAAATTCTCACGCTCCCTTACATTTCAATATCCCCCACCCCTTAGCTTAATCCTTTACATATTTAATTAATAGAACAGTTATTCTGCGTCTGTTCCGACGGAAATGCAGTGGTATCGAAATGAAAATGTTTGTTTTGTAAATCTAAATTTTTTATTCCTTTCTTATTTCAATAAAAAAGTGCAAACTTGAAAATTATTTGGACTTCTTTTTAAATGCCAATCTTATTATATTTATTTTCCTTGTATCGTGCTCATTTTGATATGCACCAATTTTTTTTCTAAATTTTGTCAATATGTTTCAGGTGAGGATTTTATTTACTTTATTTAAATTTTAGAATGTTTTGTACACTTTTATGTTTTACACGTTTAGGCGTTGACCTAGAATCAATCTCACCGTACAAGTTATGTATTGACTATTGCACAAGTAATTTTAAGATTGTATTATAATTGAATAAGTCAGAAATATGATCTAAGAATAATTTCTGGTTTCAGGATGTGCACACGGCAGCATGGTACCAGTTTTTGGCAAGTCGATGTACTTTGGCTTTTTGGCTCGACATTGTCTGCATCATGTTCGTGGTGTGTGTCACCTTTTCTTTCATCTTTTTTAATGACGGTAAGTTAAATTAATCTTACGATGATACGTAAGATGTTATGGTAGTAAACGGACTAGAGATAAAGTGTGTGGGACTGTGACATATTTTGAAGAAGATATATACATACATATGTACTATATTGTAAATGGTAGTGTAGACTGATCTTGTCACCATTGTGTAATGCACCAATACTGTGCAGTAAGCAGTTACCTGCGTTATACTTTAATTCAATCTCCTAAACCTGTACATTTTACATCTGAAAATATATATTTGGAGACGCTATCGGCATAAGCATACACATAAGCTTACTTATTCTATTTTTAACTGCTGGCTCTTAGACCACTTTGTGGTAACGGCTAATGTTTTTGTAAAAAATATTTTACTGTACTAAAAAAAATATTATCAAAAGACATAATATTGTTGTGTTCTGCTTATAGTCTTTCCTAGTAATTTTTTATAGTAATTCCTTTCATAATTAAATAATTTTTTATAATCAATCGTCTAATTACGTCTATATATTGTTATCAAAATACTTGTTTCAAATTTGAAAGTTTTCAAATAGGTATTGTGTCAATATAATTAATATAATATTCAAAAAATATTTAAGATTATAGGCAATATAAAACATATGAATTAACAAATGTCATATTCAATACGCCATAAGAATAGTCATTGGCCACCTGTTAGTTTTGCGAGAACAGGATAATGTAAAACACATTTGATCAAATTAATGTATATGTGTTATTACCTATATGCAATCTGATTGCATCAATTATTTTTGTTTTGTCAGGATCAACTCTGTCAGGTCATGTGGGCCTTGCCATTTCGCAATCTCTTATCCTGACTTCGACCTTCCAGTTCGGTGTGAAGCAAGTGACTGAAGTGGTGGCGCACCTCACCAGCGTGGAGAGGGTGCTGCAGTATGTTAATGTCGAGCTAGAGCAGGGCTTGGATAAAGGAGGTACCTACACATATTTACCAACCTAACCCAAAGTAGTCTTAACAGATTTATTGAAACAATCTAGCGTTTCTATTCTATGTCTCAAACATTTAAAAATCTGTGACATTTGTACAGGTTTTTAAAGACAAAATTTATGTTTTTCAGATAAACCAACACCCTTAGGATGGCCTTCAAGTGGTTCAATCGTCTTCAAACATGTGTTTCTGAGTTACAATGACAATCACAAACCAGTGCTGGAAGACCTCAATGTACACATTGAGAATGGATGGAAGGTAAAACCGCACAAATATCAATCAGTTACAATTTCTAAGTGACAACATTTTTGTGATTGTCAATTAAAGCTCTGTCAAAAGGCTTTAGACCTTATTAATTGGGTAATGATGTCTTAATTTTAGTAAGTAATTTATTAAGAAACTTATTTTATTGTGTTACGTGAACTATTTAAATACCAAAATTAATTTAGCTAAAAAACCTTTTTTGCTTCTAAAATGACTTCTCATTGATTCAACGATTTTCATTGACGTACAGGTTGGAATAGTTGGCAGAACTGGAGCAGGAAAATCATCTTTAATATCCGCACTATTCAGACTGGCAAAGGTTGAAGGCTCCATCTACATTGATGGCTTGGAAATGAGCAATATTGCATTACAGGTACACAGTTATTTATATTTATAGCGAAACCTACTATGTATTAAGATCACTTATATCAGGGAGCACCCTAGTTCAGAGTGCGCATTGTAAATTCAGTCTGTAAATCAGTGTTCACTGTGTTGATCGATCGCACACCACGTACAAATTATCAAACTTCATAATATTTTAAAAAATACAAAAAAATATGTAGTAAGGACTTCTTTTTCTGACCTGCTGGGGCTGCGAAAGTGGCGGGACCCGTTGGCAGCAGTGCGGGGGTAGAGTGGTGGTAAGGCAGGGTTATTACTATAATTTAATTTATAATTTAATTAATACACTACACTAAAAATTGTCACATTAAGGGAGGAGGGAGGGTATAGAAGAAATGGTGAACATAGTCATGACATAAAGGATCCTTAAACCTGCCAGCGATAGGTTGTAAGTCCTGTGGCTTCCATCTCTTCCCTACTCTGGGCAGTGGGCCCGGATTTGGGGACTCTTTGGTCCCTCTCCGATGAGACCGTGGAAGCTGAATCTCATATTATAATATTCTTTATTATATTTAAGTATATAAGCTAATAAATATTCTTTGGTGGTTAAATGGAGATTGACTATAAAAGCTGTTCAATGTAAAAAAGTTTTAAAAAAGAGGGCACTGAATGACTTCTATTTAAAATATGATCAAAATATGGCACATGACCCATACAACATATTGAAAGCTTTGATAAATCAGATAAAAGAGAGCATATGAACGAAATTTAATATTTTACTATAATTAATAATTTATTATAAAGTGGTTAAAACAGTGAAGTGGACTATAGTCAAAGTATTGCTGCACTGTTTTGGATGTTATAAAAGTAATTTTCAATAATCTATAGTAATTTATTTACAATGTTTTACAAATTTATTACAAATATTTTTTAAATTCAAATAAATTTTCCATTTATAACTGTTATTATTAGTTACAAGTATTGTGCCTGATAATAAATCGCAGTTGCTGCAAATTTACATGTTTTCTTAAATATATATCATATAAAAAGTTTAAAATTAATTACATTTAAAAAATTGCTTTTTGGGTGTTATATGGACAAAAAAATAATATGAACTCAATTCCTTCTTCTTCAACTTTATTTAGACTCAAGAGTCTGTTTGTGCAGGAGTTTCCTCTTGTGATGCTGAATTCCAGCTATCTCTCCATAGCTTCGGGGGTCTCCCTGGTGGATGCGATCCATCTGGTACGCCATGCAGAGTTATGTACTCATTCTCTGTACGTCTTGGTACCAGTATCGTCAACACTGTTGCCCTCATCTGACCACATCTTGAACCTCGCAGACCACCCAGATCGCTGTGTTCCTCATGCGATCATGCAGGAGTCCTCCTAGCACTCAATTCCTGTATTGCCTAAATGTTCCTTTTATTACCCTTCCAAATGGTTTTGTGTTAAACAAATTCCACTATACATATAATTAATTTGAATGGTTTATTTTTCAGGATCTTCGGTCAAACATCTCCATTATCCCCCAAGAGCCCATTTTATTTTCCTCCACCATGAGGTACAACTTAGACCCCTTCCAGAAGTATGATGACTCTTCTTTATGGAGTGCATTAGAATCTGTAAGCGATTATATAATAATATTATAATTTTAATACATTATTGTTATAACTTTCTCATACAACATAATGCTTTATGTAACCCTGATTATGGATATTGAATCATGGCAGAAAAACACTGAAGCAGTCCTATAATCATCTAATTGCCTGTGAGAACATGTAAATTTACCAATCCAATGACAATGCCCCCTTTCTGTACACGAGAAATAATTTATCTTTTAAAAAAGGCACGGAATAATATGTAAAGAATTTGTAACATTTAATACAGACCTTATGTTTTGTATACATAATTGTATTTGAAATCTTATTCAAATTTTTTTCTCGCCTCGTAATATAGTATCATGGCCAGGCTTTTATCGGCATGTTTTGAAGAAGCAAATAAAACGATTTGTGTCGTAGCTGATACTTATTAGTGAGAGTGTTAACATAACGTGAGTACACATAAATAAATTGTGTTTTTAAATTATATACAACATGCATGTACAAATAATAAAAATATTTGATCTATATATTATCAGGTGGACTTGAAGGATGCTGTACCCTCGCTGGACTTCCTGGTGTCCGAAGGTGGCTCCAACTTCAGTGTGGGCCAGAAGCAATTAGTGTGCCTGGCCCGAGCCATCCTTAGAAACAGTAGAATTCTGGTGTTGGATGAAGCCACCGCCAATATGGATCAGCAGTAAATAAATAATTTATTTTGTATTTAAAGCAGATATGCCTGCAGTAAAGTTAATTTGATTATTTAAATATGATCCATCTGAAATGCATCCATCCATGATGAAATTATGGTACTTGAATTATTACCATGGAGACTATAAATTTTTTTCAGAATCTATAAACTTCAAACCTACATTTTGACACATTAAAGAATTTCACATGTGAAAATTAAAATATGTAAAAATCCTTTCACATCCCAGTAGGTACGTAGGTAAACAACTAATTTGTGAATCTGGTACTTATTTACACACCTTTGTAAAAAAATTAATTCATAAAATAATATACACCCAGCTAATGTTAAGTTACCTTTCTACACAAAACGAATCAAATTAAGTTTTCAAACGTGAAATTTTTTTTTTCTAATATTTGCTCCTTTCTTTTTTCCCAATGTGCGTGTACACACGTACTACCACGAGTACTAATTGTATTTTTTTTATCTTGTAGGACTGACCATTTTATCCAAAAGATAATTCGCGAGAAATTCATTGACTGCACAGTCCTGACCATAGCGCATCGACTCAACACTGTTATGGATGCCGATCGCGTGCTAGTCATGGAAAAGGGACGAATGGTGGAGTTCGGCAGTCCGCAACAATTGCTGAATCGACGAGACGGGTTGCTTTACCGGATGGTGATGGACTCCGGTCTCGCCATAGCCTCCTCGGTGATGAGCCTGGCCAGAGAGTCGTGTCATGAGGAAGTAGGTTGTGGAGATAGAGACAGTAAAAAACAGTTTGGCAGTTTACCCAAACATTATACTCGATAACTAATGCCAAATAATTTAAGTGATCAGAAGACAGTTTAAAAGTGATTGTTGTGAATCGAGTTTATTTTTTTGTGAACACTTTCGTACATCATTCAAAAGTGATGAATGTTTTGTTAAAGAATTTGCTACATTGTTATATTATTAAGATAGTTTGTTTAATCTTATTAAATGTTTATGTATTAGACAATCTATGGCATTAATATTTTATATTTTGTTTACAATGTTAATGTTTCAGTATTCATTTTATGTTTGTAAATCTTGTTACAAGATTTGCTTTTTTCTTCCTTTGTACGAGACACCTCTAAAAGCCTCGGTCCTGGTCACAATTCACCCTCACAGCTGACTCCAGCTTCTCTTCAGCCAGACAAGTCACTTCTCCAGGTCCTAACGTTATGCCCAGGATAATTTCCATATCCAGGCTTCTGTATTGACGCATAATGCTGTTGAAGAA
Organism: Agrypnia vestita; assembly: GCA_016648135.1. Taxonomy (NCBI): domain Eukaryota; kingdom Metazoa; phylum Arthropoda; class Insecta; order Trichoptera; family Phryganeidae; genus Agrypnia; species Agrypnia vestita. The sequence continues at coordinate 13,540 of JADDOH010009525.1, read as the reverse complement.
TTGAAAGAATTTTTCGTTTAATACTGCAGATGGTGTTTTCTATAGTATTTATTACAGGATTGAGACATTTATGCATCATGCTCTCCACATGATATGTAGAAGGCATCTGTTTATGCTTGCTCTATTTTAGATTGTCCAAGTCTCTGCAGCATATGTTTTCTTTTAAATTATTCAACATAGTCTGTGCAACAGGTCATAATACTCATGTCTGATAATCGTGGTCATTTAATCTGCTTCTAAAGCGTGTTATATATTGACACTTCAGTTACTTCTTAGATTTTATCTATCCATCTTGTTGGAGATCTCTCGCTTTTTGTAATTGTACATTCCTTGAAGTAAAGTACCCAAAATATGTAATCTTTTCCTGCATATTTTGAAGAGTCTTTCTTCAGTACAGAGTTTCTGAAGAATGGTGACATTCATCTCATAGTCCATGGTGTACATAACATATGGTCCAACCCCATATTGAAAAGCTTTGAGAATGATTCTTTCATTCCTTCTTGGGGCTCATGTTTCACCTCTGCGATATATCTGTGAGTTATTGGTTTTTATGGGTTAAGGCCTCTCTTTCGTAACTAATTTTAAAACTGAAAGCTTTGCCCGAATATTTACTATGATGATATCGTTCATCAATGTATCCAATTCTCCATACTTCTCCACCATTCACGGGACTATAGATATACCGTAAGGTTTTCCTTTTGAAATTTTTTTATCAGCTTGGTATTTTTCATTGATATATTTCAGGTTTCACTTCCGTAAGACGACACTGTACGGATAATTATTTTGTATATACTTACCTATCTTAGTTATTAAATAGATCTATGCCATAATGAATTTTAAAGCTCTGTTTAAATTTACCATTTGGGAGTTTTATGATTCACAGGCAAAAAATATTTAATTGTCTGTCATTTTTTGATATTTAAAAAATGACTACTTTAGTATTTTTCTTTGTGTTTATTTTAAAGAAGAGCTTGCAACGTAGCACAGTGTGATACTATAAAATCATACAACTTTGTTCCAAATTCTTACATTTATGTAAATGAAGATATCAGCTTTCTCTCCAATTATTATTATAAAACTGACACCTTTTATCATTTCAGAGGGTCCCTATATATACTGTCGAATCTGCAAAAATTCTTTTTTTGATTTACTATCTTAAATCATCCAATTTATTCTATATTTTCATGTATTGTTAAAAAAAATCATTTCTAACGAACCATAATATTAAAAGAAAATAAAACTTATTTTAACTAACCGAAAATATAGAGTAAATCGAATCGTTTAAGATACTAAAATGAAAATTGAATTTTTGCAGATTCGACGGGATATGCAGGGACTGTTGGTATGATTTAATCACAATATTTTGCATTACGATCTTATTTCTAAGGTAGTTCAAGCATAATGTTGCTAATTTACTATTTATTATTATTATATATTAATCTGCAAAAGGATATTCAGCTGAAAAAATTAGTATTTTTTGCAAGGAATGAGTCGCGAACATAGTTTTAAATTTCTTTCGAGAATATTGCAACTCAGAGCGAGCTTTGATCCATCACTATTATATTGCCGTGGTAAAAAATACTGATTTTATTTTAAATCTATTCATTAATTTATCAGTCGATTGTCCTTCTCAATTAAACAAGTGAAAAATTGTAAAATTATTTTTTTAATGAATCGAGTTGTATGATTTTACAGTAGGTACCTAATTATAATTTAATGTAAATGAAATATTTAATAAGTGATTATCTTATAAAACCCTGTTTGTGATACAAACCAAATTTTTATATTTTTTTTATGATTTATAATGTGAATGACTAAACATTGCCTATGTATTTTTGAAAGGTGAAATGACATTTTAATTCTATTTGAGAAAACATTAGTGAATTTGTTTAAAGAAGTTTGAAATTAATTATTTACCAATATTGTTTATTTTTTGCATTGCAGTAAATTATTTGCAATGTGTGTATAGTGTGAAAGAATTTTATGTGCAGTTAAATCATTTTAAAGAGATTTATTTTATGTAGACCAAAATATAATGTAATTGAGTTTCTTTTTTTCTTGAAATAAAATGCCATAAAAAACTGGGTTAAGTCAATCTAAATACATTTTTTTATTCTTTGACAGTTTTTTTTTAAAGCTTGGGGTTTTTAAAGGGTAGTAAATTTTCTTTTTTTAGCTGGTCAGTGGTGTTGTATGTAGTCAATGATTTTTTTTTTACTATTTTAAAAATCTCGAGTGAATTCTAAAAAACGCAACTTAACCCTTTCCCAGTTCTATTATAATAATAACAATTTCTTCTGAACTTACTTTATTAAAATGAACTACAATAAAAATGATATTTTTTTCATTAGTTTATGAAGTCAGAGTTAATTTTACAATTTTTTCATACCCTGCAAAATATCAAGTGAAAAAGTCTCATTTTACAATAGTTTTTTTCATATATTTCTTGAGTGGTATACATATTTACTTCAAATTAAAACAGCAGGTTTATTGGTTATTAAACCTACAATTTAATTATGAATTAAATGAATGAGCCACATCTAGAATTGTAAAAATAGATTAAAAAACTGTAAAATTAGATTTTTACACTGACGATCTTTTGCCTCATACACCTTGAAAGATAGATGTCTTCTACTTCCAGCTCTACGTAATGAGATTTTCAGTACGGCAAACAGGAAAGCGGTTATACATTTTAATTTCAGGCATTATAACCAGAAACGGGTAAACTTAACTGTTAGCTATAACTGTAATTTGATTGATTTACAAATTAATAATTTACAATGATAAATAAATAACAAGTAGAAAACATATTCATTGATTATGATACAAAATGCGACACACCTAGTATCGGAAGGCAACTAGATCAAATTAGGTTGAACTGAGGTATGAGCAACGTATGGCACGCACCAACACTTTCAACTGTCCACTCTTTAAGTTGATTTATCTGTAAATATCTATTAGTTGTTTGTTGGGCTGTGTCCTAAATAAATTATTTTACTAATTATAATTTCTTCTTCTCTTCTGCAATTGATACATAAGTACTTGTTGGAGAGCAATAAAATATTATATCACATATATGGAGTCTAGGTCTGGACCAGGGTTCGAGGATATATATCCGCGGATATATATCATGATATAAATCACAATATTTATGGCTCGATTTTTATTTTTGATATATATCCAAAAAAACTTTCTGCGGTCGTTAATAGATGAGGCTAGTTCTATTTTTAAAATGCTACAGTTTTTTTTTAATATCTGCATTCTTTACTAGAAGGCACTAGTTGTATTTTAAAACGTGCTACAAGTTATTTTTTATATATCTGCGGTCGTTACTAGATGGCGCTAGTTGTATTTTAAAAAGTGCTACGGTTGGTTTTTAGTTTAATTTGTGTCATATAATCCATTTTTTATTTCACACAAAGAAATAATCGCTCATAACACTACATTAGAAAGAGCAACTTTTATAACTTATATATGATAATTGCATATATTAGCTTTTTTCAGTATGCAATTCATTTATTTAATAAATAATGATTCATGTACAAAATAAATTTCCTAATTATTTCTAGTTTGTTTCAATCGACGTGTGCAAAAAAGGAGAAAAAAAGTTTGGATGTATATCCAATTTTTGATATATGTATTTGATATATATTTGATATGATATATATCAAAAAATCTGATTTTTTTATTTTTAATATAACAATCGGATTTTTTCGAACCCTGGTCTGGACAGTAAAATATGCCACCATCAAGGGAATGGAGGAATTTGATATGCGGTTATATTGAAGTCAGCCGAAGACCTCCTGAATTGATATGTTATCAATAAAGTGGTACCAAGATGCATATAAAAGTTACAAGAACAAACAAGAGAGATCATCTTGATCGTGTAACCTCAGAAAGTGGTCCAATCTCCAAAATGCCAGTGATCTTATACATCTTGCAAAGGATAAATCAGCTTCCTGCAACTTGATTGTCAATTGAAGAGAATAATTACAATAATATGGCCAAGAAGAATATAATTTCACAGATCATAGTACATTATATATGTATATATCTGTGTGTCGAGGGTTTCTGTACATTTAATAAATTTTAATACAGATTACCTGTTCGTAAAAGTCTTTCATTAGTATTTATTTATTAAAGTGAGATTGTTTGCTTATAAGTGTTCAGAATAATTTTAATATTAATTTATTTATAACCTACCGTAAGCTGTTTTTTGTTTTGATATTCAAATACATATATGGTGTTTCATAACAGACGTGTAGACATAAGATTTTGAACATTTGAACGAACCACATGCTTTGACAATATACATATTATTGTACTATATCTATTTTCTCTTTATTTCTACAAAGTAATAATAATTCATATGTTTATATAAGATTGTAAATAATTAAATAAATACTATAGTAAAATATATATTCAAACTTTTTTATATGTACTTTGAAAAATATTTTAGTGTCTACTATTTATTACGTATCTATATACATTTAAGGAATAATCTAACTCGGTTTCCTCGATACACATATCTCAAAAATATTTGATATTTCAGATGTAAAAGAAATAAAGGTAAGTAGTAAAGTCGTCAAGCAATACAGAATGATAATTTAAATGCAGAATGACAGTATTTTGTCAGTGCAATAAAAAGAATACATGTAGAACTAGGAAATGCTTGATAACATCCACACACATGTGGGAGAGGGCAAGTACCAGCTAGTAGAGGTGATAATTTCTTTGTTAATTGTTTCTACCAAATTTGTTATCGTTTATCTTTTTTTAAACATACAGTTTATCAATAGCTTGTTAATCAATTTGATAAATAGTCCTTGTGTGACAATTTTAGAACAAGGGCAATAAAATGCTACGGAATACATCGAGAATTAAAAACACTGGGTAAAATAAAATTAAAAGTTATTTTAACAAGTTATAAAATTAGTGCACAAGTATAGAGTGCGCGAGTACCAAGTAATGATGATCAAACCATTATTTTAACCGTTTATCCATTATTGAGATTTGTGTCTGATTGTATAGATGATTGATAACTGAGACAGTACCAATGATTGCCTACATTAAAAAAAATTAATTACCTATCATTTATATAATCAGATACAGATCTCAATGACAAAGTAACCGGTTAAAATACCATCAATAGTTCCAATGATGTCTAATCAGTGACATGCAACAATCCTCGGCGTAAGCAAATACTGAGTATTACCCATTAGAATGACTGTAAAATATGAATAACAAATTTTTGTCTTTAAACTGTCCCTGAATCATGAAAAAACATTTTGGTTGGCATGAGTTATGAGATTCTATAACTCCATTTTGTTGTAAATGATACCTGTATGTGGTTAATAAGCCCTATATCTGATAGCTTTAAGTAAGGCTTGTTTTCAGTTTAATGTGCACGTACATTATTTTAAAATAATAGATATCTCAGAGCAGGTTTAGCCACATTCGTCAATTGTATAAATAAATATACAGAATTTTGATTATTTATTTGGTCCCAGTCAAATTTTAATAGGTGACCACCTACTTCAACATGTTTTTATATTTTTAGACAATGCTTTTCTTTGGGCTTTTTTCCACAAGTTCTATAGGACCACAGTGTAAATTTTATTTGAAACTTTAGAGAATCCCTTCTAGTTATAGTTAAACTGTTTAATTAAAAATTTCAATTAATAAAATACACATGAAGCTTTTCCTTATAAACAAATTGAAATTCGTGATGTCCTATTTTTTAAAAGACACTGTTACAGACTGGGGGTCGCCCTCCTCCCCCTAATCATTTATGGAGGCCGCCTAAAGTATAAACAAATTATATGCCCCCACGTCTTAACATCAAACGTTAAAGATCTAGGTGTTAGATTTGTAAGCAACCTAACATTTCACGATCACATAGAGACGATCAGTGGTAATGCTTTGAGAATGTTAGGATTTGTTCTGCGTACTGCCAGGGTTTTTGAGAATACCCGCGTACTGAGAACTCTTTACAACTCCTTGGTGCGGAGTAGACTCGAGAGTGGCTCAATGATCTGGGGGCCACATGAAGGCAAGTACTCTCTTATGGTGGAGAAAGTCCAAAAGAAGTTTCTGAGATATCTCTACATGAGAGAGTACGGGCATTATCCTTGGCTTTACCCAACCGAGTTTCTCCAGGGTATGCTTGGCTACAATAGTCTAGAGACTAGAAGGAATGTGTATTTGATTACGCATTTTTATCGATTGTTGCGCGGTATGATCGATAATCCTGAAATTATGCAGAGTATTGCTTTGTATGTTCCTGATAATTACATTAGACATCGTCAGCATAGATTGTTTCACATTCCAATATACAGGACCAACCTGCCGATGGTTATGCCTGTTGGAAGAGCCACAGCTATGCTGAACAAAATCGCTTTGGGTATTGATATATTCCATGTGTCTGAGGGGGTTTTCCGAAGCGGGATTCTCCTACACCTTTGACCAGATTTTATGTTATTTTTAATTTATTAAATATTTTTATTTTGATATATACTTCCTAATATATATGCCTTAAACATTTTGTTTGTAATGTACATATTATCAATAAATAAATTGAAAATTGAAATTGAAATTTAAAAATAAAACTTTGCACCCAGTCCCAAATTTTCATGGCCAGTCCTGAATTGGCAAATTTGATGTACAGTTTGTCGAGTACATCCAACTTGTCTGGAGTATGGAGGAGAGCGCCCTATGAGGGCGTTCTATATATTGGGTACTGTGGGTAACAAAATACGCCTGTTGAAAGTCGCAAAAAGGCATTTATTTAAAAAATAAAGAAAAATATAATTTTCAGCAGAAAAAAACACAAACAATAATAATACTCTTATTCGGTCTCTCATACCTAGGGATCGTGACCGCCGCACTTACTCAGTAACACGCAAAGATAACAATTGGGTTAGGGTCGGTTGTGTCAACTTGGTTTAAAGTAATTCTTTCATTCAAAGCATAGATTTTTGCATTTTCCACCATTCAAACAACCCATTTTTTAAAACAGGATAGATTTGATTGGTAATAATAATATGAAATCATACATTTAGGAATAAAAAAACAAATGGTTTAAAATTTTAATAAGAATTTTAATGAGATAAATATTTTATACCTAATTTTTTTTTTAAATAATGTGTGGATGATTAACATTTAAAAATGCTATTTGCTCAACATTCAACAAAATAAGTCGACTTCTATAATCGGTTATTGTCTGCCCAGTTTTTGAAATAATTCCTTCGCATGGAACGGACGTTGCTACGACACACAAGCACTGTTTCATTATTTGGACAAGTCTTGGATAAATGGCTGCTCAGTCTTTCCACCATTGTAGTGGGTTTCATTGAGGTATTGTTTTACTCCGATTATTGCTTCGGAATTCGGACTTTGAGAATCAACAACATATGTGGCTCTCTCATCAAAACCTTTCCATACATATGTATACGTATGATTTTGGCCTTTCTATAGACATTTCATTAGGTGTGTTGACATTTAAATTGTGAGTATCAATATTAATATTTGTTGAACTACCTTTCATTCTTGCGGCGAGATTTGTAATACTTTTCACGGCTTCTTCAACAGCTCTACTATCTGTAAAACCTGTTTTCTTAAAGCAAGGATTCAACAATGTTGCCTGTGCGCAAATTTGCCGACTTTCTATATTATTGTATCTTCTAACTACACAATTTAATATAATTGCAGCCATTTTACTGGTTGTCGAAGAAAGAGAGGTACCCTTGCAGAATCCCTGGTACCCCTCATCAATCCTCTGGCTAAAATGATTATTTTGGAGGCTGATAACGTTTTTTCTGCGCTTATTTCTAGTCACCTCATCAAATGGCTGTGAAATTTCGCACGCTTCTGCAATAACTTTCCAATCATCGGATGTTGTAGTTAAAAGTTCTACATTACTAAAGCTAAGGTTGAAATTATTGAATCTTTTACTGATTACCCAAATCTAACGAGCATAGCTAATATGAGTTCCAACGGGTAATGACATATTGTTTAAGTTTAATTAAGAACATTATTTGCATCACCAATGAGTTTTTGCTGCGATTTGAATTTTTCATTTGCTAGCGTACTTCTGTTGAAAAATGCCATTTTAGTCAAATTCCAATGTGTAACACAAAGCACGACACTCTAATAAATGAGAGTACATAATATAGTCGTCACCAATAAAAAAAGCGGTCAAAACATTTGTAAACTCTCAAATAAACATAATCTGACAGCCGACAAGTCACAGAATATTGCAGAATATAGACAAAACGACAAGTTCAATAGGGATGGGCGTTGAATGGACGGACTAGTTGAAATCAACCGTTGACGTTGCATCGACGCGTCGACCGTTTACGTTTATCGCATGGACTAGTTGAATTCGTAGACGGTGGACAGCGGACGCCGTGGTCGGTGGGCGATTCGAGATTAACGCAATGCAAAGCAACGAGCGAGAGCAAGACAAAACGTCTCCGTTTATTTCTCTCTCATCTCTCGCTGTAGACTTGTAGATGCCATAGACGTCATAGACGGCTCGACGGGTAATTTCATTTCAACTCTAAAGTACACTACCATAGAGTGCAGATCTGTGTACACGAACTATGACTAGAGATTTGAAATTTGAATACATGCGTAGGGCGAGATAGGCTTAATAAGCTATTATTTTTTACTTGATTTTTTGTGATGTCACGTGCAACGATTCGGTGAATTCCCAATTTTACGCTGTATAAAATAAAACAATTCTGTTTAATTATTTTATTTTTTATTGAACTATTATTAATTAACAGGCCGGCTAGATATTTTTCTAAAATCAATATTTTATTCGATCGATCTCGACTTCTTATATCTACCTGAAAAGGGATGCAAAAATTTAATTATTGTGTTATTTCCTTACTTTTCAACTTTAGCATATAAATGATAAACAAACTTGTAGGGAATAAAATTTTCTATACCTAACTATGGTCCTTATTCAGGAGTCCAACATTAATTATTATATATGTAATATAATCTTGAATTTAGGTTTAATTAATTTTTATTAAAAATTCCCTATTTTCAACTTTATAGATAAAAAATAAATCTATTATAATTTTGTTTACACCACTTTTTATTGGTTTTTTACATGTTTCGGGAACAATGTTCCTTTTCTCAGATTGAGCCTTAAACTAAAGTTGACAAATAATACAGATATATTTATTTATTAATAATGTCACCACAAAGTGAAAGCCTGACTTTGAAAGATGTATTCTTCAATAAATTTCTATATAACATCTCAAATGTAAAGTATTTTTAAATTATGTATTTATTTATAAATTTATAGATAATAAATAAATGTAAAGTATTTTTTACCGCACCTCATAACTGGTGCCTTTATTACGCAAAATCATTGTTTCCTTCCATTTTATTTACTCACATTTTAATGCTTATACCCAATATCACTGCTTATATATGTAGTTTATATTTATATTTTACTGCTAACACCTGATATTGCTGTGTATACCTACTTCTTTCTTTGTTATATATAGAAAGAAGTATATAAAACAATATGTAAAAGCCTATAATGTGCGTAAACAAATAAATAATAAAATATTTCTTTATACATATAAGCACAAGTAGCGGTTTTACTTTCCCCGAAACTACATTCCTTCGAACTTCTTTAAATTTTAAAAATTAACGTCATAAAAATAGCCAACGGTTGAGCCGTCGAGAAGCGTCGCGTTGAACCGTAGACAGTTGACCTTCGTCCCGATGTTTAGATAGAACGTCCGCGACGTCCGCGTAACGAAGTTGACGCGTCAACTAGTTGACGAATTCAACTAGTTGATCGTCTCGTCGATGGATGGACGTGGACGGTCTCGTTTCGTCGACGGTAAATACGTCGACGACCCATCCCTAAAGTTCAATATGGCGCATAGAATAGTGCACAGAATAAAGAATATAAAGAACGCGCTTTCATAAATTCCATGACTTTTAACAGTCGCCACCTAGCGATCGCGACATATGTTTAGCTTGATTTATTTATTTGTTTGTTTAAATTAATATTTATTCCTGAAAATATGAAGCAGATTTTAAAATAAAATACGGTAAATTTGAATTAAATATTTATTTATATCAAATCCGCCAATTCCATAATAAGAGTCAGAAAAAGAATTGACAAAGAAAACTGACAATCACATAATGAATATAATAAATTTCACAATAAAAAAAAATTAGTTTGTTACAATACAAAAATTTGATAAAGAATTTACAAAACACATTCAAAATAAAGGAAATCACTGACCTATTATTTAGTGATTATACAAAATATAATAGTGAATTGCAGTGTACGTTTATATTATCTATAACAAATCGTCGCTGTGAATATAATAAATCATATGTGACGTTAAGTACATTCTGATAAGCTAATAAAAACTGTTTTAAAAATAATTGAACAGACTAGATTTATAAAAAATATTTTAAATAATTACTAGGCAGACCTTCCAGATGAACGGCACTGTTTTTTTTTAGTATATATCCATTATTTATCTGGATTCGAAATTCTGCGGATCCACATAACACAAGCATCGTTCCGACATGATAAATCTGAAAATATATAAAAAATATACGTATATACGTATATTTTTTATATATTTTCCTATTTTCATAGCACAAGCGTTTAGCTTAGTTTGAAAATAGTAAGAATATTGATGTGATCTCTATTTAAAAAAAAAAAAAAACATTTAAAATCAGCATTTCAAAAGCAATATGTCCGCCAGTGAAACTTGGAACATTATAAACAATTTTTATGTAAATGCACACTGTTAAAATAATTTTTTTATTTCATCGCGTTTGGTCACAATCTTCAATTTTGTGAGAAACACATAACGCTAATTTTCTCACTTGGACGAGCAAATTTCTTACTAGGAGCGCACAAAATATTGAATTTTTTTATTGCAATGCCAGCAATGGATCTTGCTGGATGCACACTGTTAAAATGAAATTTAAATTTCATCGCGTTTGGTCACAATCTCCAAATATGTGAGAAACACATAACGCAATTTTTCTCACTTGGACCAGCAAATTTCTTACTAAGACCGAAAAAAATATTGAATTTTTTTATTGCATTGCCAGCAATGGACCTTGCTGGATGCACACCGTTAAAATTAATTTTAAATTTCATCGCGTTTGGTCACAAACTTCAATTTTGTGAGAAACACATAACGCTAATTTTCTCACTTGGACCAGCAAATTTCTTACTAGTACCGCAAAAAATATTGAATTTTTTTTCTTGCTTTGCCAGCAATGGAGCTTGCTGGATGCACAATGTTAAAAGGAAGTTTAAATTTCATCGCGTTTGGTCACAAACTTCAATTTTGTGAGAAACACATAACGCTAATTTTCTCACTTGGAACAGCAAATTTCTTACTAGGACCGCAAAAAATATTGAATTTTTTATTGCATTGCCAGCAATGGACCTCGTTGGATAGACACTGTTAAAATTAATTTTAAATTTAAATGCATTTGGTCACAATCTTCAATTTTGTGAGAAACACATAACGGTAATTTTCTCACTTGGACCAGCAAATTTCTTACTAGGACCGCAAAAAATATTGTAATTTTTAATTGCATTGCCAGCAATGGACCTTGTTGGATGCACACTGTTTAAAGGAAGTTTAAATTTCATCGCGTTTGGTCACAATCTTCAATTTTGTGAGAAACACATAACGCAATTTTTCGCACTTGGACCAGCAAATTTCTTACTAGGACCGCAAAAAATATTGAATTTTTTTATTGCATTGCTAGTAATGGACCTTGCTGGGTGCACACTGTTAAAAGTAATTTTGAATTTCATCGCGTTTGGTCACAATATTCAATTTTGTGAGAAACACATAACGCAATTTTTCTCACTTGGACCAGAAAATTTCTTACTAGGAACGCAAAAAATATAGAATTTTTTTATTGAATTGCCAACAATGGACCATGCTGGATGCACACGGTTAAAATTAAATTTAAATTTCATCGCGTTTGGTCACAATCTTCAATTTTGTGAGAAACACATCACGCAATTTTTCTCACTTGGACCAGCAAATTTCTTACTAGGACCGCAAAAAATATTGAATTTTTTTATTGAATTGCCAGCAATGGAGCTTGCTGGATGCACAATGTTAAAGGAAGTTTAAATTTCATCGCGTTTGGTCACAAACTTCAATTTTGTGAGAAACACATAACGCTAATTTTCTCACTTGGACCAGCAAATTTCTTACTAGGACCGCAAAAAATATTGAATTTTTTTATTGCATTGCCAGCAATGGACATTGCTGGATGCACACTGTTAAAATTAATTTTAAATTTAATCGCGTTTGGTCACAATCTTCAATTTTGTGAGAAACACATAACGCAATTTTCTCACTGGACCGCAAATTTCTTACTAGGACCGCAAAAAGACTGGAACTTTTGGGTACTTGTATTGATAGTAATGAACCTTGCGGGGCTTGCCCACTGTTAAAATTAATTGTAAATTTTCTCGCGTTGGTAAACAATCTTCAATTTGTGAGACACACATCACGAATTTTTCTCACTGGAGAGAATGAAGTTAAAATTTAATTGCGTTTGGTCACAAACTTCAATTTTGTGAGAAACACATAACGCTAATTTTCTCACTTGGACCAGCAAATTTCTTACTAGGAACGCAAAAAATATTGAATTTTTTTATTGCTTTGCCAGCAATGGAGCTTGCTGGATGCACAATGTTAAAAGGAAGTTTAAATTTCATCGCGTTTGGTCACAAACTTCAATTTTGTGAGAAACACGTAACGCTAATTTTCTCACTTGGAACAGCAAATTTCTTACTAGGACCGCAAAAAATATTGAATTTTTTTATTGCATTGCCAGAAATGGACCTTGATGGATGCACACTGTTAAAAAAAAGTTTAAATAACATCGCGTTTGGTCACAATTTTCAATTTTGTGAGAAACACATAACGCTAAATTTCTCAATTTGACCAGCAAATTTCTTACTAGGACCGCAAAAAATATTGATTTTTTTTATTGCATTGCCAGAAATAGATCTTGCTGGATGGACACTGTTAAAATGAAGTTTAAATTTCATCGCGTTTGCTCACAATCTTCAATTTTGTGAGAAATATAACGCAATTTTTCTCACTTGGACCAGCAAATTTCTTACTAGGACCGCAAAAAATATTGAATTTTTTTATTGCATTGCCAGCAATGGACCTTGTTGGATGCACACTGTTATAATGAATTTTAAATTTCACCGCGTTTGGTCACAATCTTCAATTTTGTGAGAAACACATAACGCTAATTTTCTCACTTGGACCAGCAAATTTCTTACTAGGACCGCAAAAAATATTGTAATTTTTTATTGCATTGCCAGCAATGGACCTTGCTGGATGCACACTGTTTAAAGGAAGTTTAAATTTCATCGCGTTTGGTCACAATCTTCAATTTTGTGAGAAACACATAACGAGATTTTTCTCACTTGGACCAGCAAATTTCTTACTAGGACCGCAAAAAATATTGAATTTTTTTATTGCATTGCCAG
>JADDOH010009524.1:0-15415 GCA_016648135.1 Agrypnia vestita | reverse complement strand
ATCACCAAAACACGCTGAGTCTGTCACCTGGGAATACCTATTTATTTCCCCTCCCCACGATATCTAGTGACATGTTTTCGGTTTTGTAGATGTCCTATTTGATAAGTGCAGTTCTAAAGTTATCATAACGCTGAAAATGTCTTATCATTTGTAATACTACCTGTAACCCGTAGTATTTATTTATTTTATAAAAAAACAATTTAAAAAAAAATCTAAAAATTTTCTTTTTTGGAAAAAGGGAAAAAATCTAAAAAAAAGAGAAAGTGAAGTGGTTAACTCGATTAAAACAGAATCAGTGAAAAGTTTTTTATCATAGTTGATATAATTGCATTCTACTGCGGTTTTTTTTATTTTCAATGCCCAAAATACTTTCAGGGTAATTTTAATAATTTCCCTTTTAAATTAAATTAAAAAAACTCGTTTATGTACTTTTTGAATACTTAATTATAACACCAAGCGATACAATTATTTTCTCTTCGCAAGTTTTGTATTATGTGAGGTTAATTAATGTCATCCATTAACCGCAAAATACATATTAGAACGAAACCCTAATTAATAATTTTGTTACGCCGCATAATAATTAATAGCAACAATTAGAAAACATTGCGTAGCAAAGTGAAAGGTAATTTGATAATGTTATTTAAATAGTTAGTAAAAAACGGCCGCTGAAATGAAAAAAATTAGTTAATAAAAATTGATTTATTATAATGTAATTTAAATTAATTCGTTAATTTGTTAAGAAATGTTAATTTTTTTACCGTTAAAAATGTGAATTCATTTATGATATTATATATTTTCTTTTTTTTGGGCCACAGCTTTTGATACTGTTTTATTTAAAAAAAATTTTTAATAACGTTTTAAATAATTATAAAGTCCTAAAGCATGTTTTTATTTTTATTTTGTGTATGCATACAGTGCATGATCTTGGTCTTTCGCATACTCCCTCTGTTCCTATATTTCTGTTTACTTCTACACTTTTCTCATGTTTATTTATTCAGAAAGGTGTGATTTAAATTAGAAAATTTTTGCGAATTTTTAATAATTTCTTTGATAAGTTCAATTGTAATAACTCTTTTTTATTGTGTTGGTATCTATACTTGTCCTTGATTAATCTTAACATTGGTAACCATATGTGATGCTTATTTTATTTTTGTCTGTCAAGGTTACACGTATTTGGATGTGCTCGGAAATTTTTTACATAGGATGGAAAAAATAGAACGAAGATTTAAAATTTTCTTGCCAAAATTTCTTGTATTTTGATACCAATTGTCTTATGGTAAAATTATCAATTCTCAAATTAACTGCCCTGATTCTCTTTGAAGTATTTCTAAGGAGCCCGTGAAAATAAGTTCAAAATATATTATTAGGGGAATTAATCGGAACATTAACTCATCACTGCCAAGACTACACTGACAGTACAGTGAATTTGTAGATATGTATATATATTCCATGACAGCTGAATGCTTCAAGAAAAACATATTCAATGCAGATTCTGGGACAGTGATAGTTTTAAAGTAACATCTGCCAATGATTTACTGTATTACAAATTAAGAATGTACCGAATTCAAGAATTTATAAGAAATATTTATAGAAAATAACTGCTACATGCTAAGATGAGAGTCTTTAGCTTTTAAACTGAAACATCATATCAAAGACAGCAATATCCATATTAAAATAAAATATTTAATTATACACGTGTAAAAAAGAAATATGAGGTTTCAATTGTTCTTAAAAAGTAATTTCCAATATGATTTAGATTGTATGTATTTATCTCAGAAATACATCGGTCAGATATTGCTGCCTTTAATTTTATACCTCTCGTATATCATTATAGAGCACGCTGATACTTCACAACATGGTGTCATGTATTTATTTTATTTAATCTGTATCAATATTAATTTGACACATCCTACGAAACTGTATACACAGTTTGTCTGTAGTGTGCATACATGTGTGTGGGTGTGTGTGTTCTCCCAGGGAAGCAGTAGTTAATCCCTCGAAATGAGAAAATAAATTATTTGGACGCCCCAGACGTTTTCGGAAAGGTCTGATTTTCAATGCCTCCAAAAATTTACGGCCGAGGCTGGAAACCTTATTTGGGTTCTTGATTTTTTGCTGAAGTCATCAATCATTTATTTATCCCGCAATTTATTTAATATTGTATTTTTTCCGCTCATCAATTACGGCCCCATCGCGGTATAATGATCGCAATGTATTTCGTATTCAAGGCTAGAATATAATTTATATAATCTACAAATAACCATTGCCATAATTCTGTTAAATACCGTGCGGTATATTGTAATTAAGAATATGATTATGTTTTTATTACCTACCATTTTTTACTATTATATTGTGATATTCTTCATCTTCTAATGCTTGTCCATGTTGCTGATCTATTAGTAGCTCCAAACATATGGATCGTGAATTTTCCGAACCGTTGAATTAAATTTTGAATTTTTTGACTTGAATGATGGGATATAGAAACTGCTATTTTTCCGAATGTCTCAAAATATTTCAATTTCCGAATTTTTATTAATATAAGGATCTATTTTACCATTCGCATACGCAAAATCATATTGCTTCAGTAACTCTATCAATTAAGCATATTTTTAGTCTGTAGATCGATATCTCAAATGTTCCGCACAAAAATTCTTGATGCTATTTTTATTTTTTTAAATAAATATTATCAACAATTGATGCCTTGTAGTTCGTAAAGTGATATTTTTTTGAAATAAAGATGCTCACACGGAATACGTGTCGCATTAATATTTTTACTATTTTCAAACTAAGCTAAGCTTTTGTGCTATGAAAATAGGGCTAACTTGCTGGTTTACTGAAATGGGGCTCGAACCACCGAACAGCGTTACTGGGCGATAACATAACCACTGCAGTGTCAAACTGCTCTATTGACGTTAACATGTTATCAAATACAATTTCATTATAAATTCCGTTGTCATGACAAAGACAGATAAATAATGTTGAAAAACAAATCAAAAAATTAAATTAAAAATTATGTTGTGAATAAAGATTTTTCAGTTTTTTTAAAAGTTGTACACTACGCGTTATGGTGTGCCTATTCATTACATTATATCTGCAATTTGAGATATGAAATAAGCATCGCTCTTTATTGTGTCCAGTATCGTAGCGGGAATATATAAAATTTTAGTATGACTGTTTACTGTTAACTAAGTTTATTTAATAAATATTTAATTCTAAAAGAAGATGGCAGAATGTGGAAAAAATAGAAGAGTCGGGCTGTGTATCTTCTCTGTCTCTCCTGGTAGGGAAATGTATTAAGTAACACCATCCATCAATCATAATCATACCTATACAAAATCTCTTTACGTTCGAATTGAAGTGTGTTATTTTTATGAGGATGTAAATTTAAAAAATGTGGATTAAATCAAATGTCCATACACCGTATGTTTTATTTTTACAATAATTTAAACTTTCAGGGTCCTGTGTATTTATTTTGGCACTAATTGACAGCTCAAAAAAATATTAATGTATATTATAGATATCTCACAGAGACGAAACTGTATTTCTTATGGGAAAGTAGGTATAGAAGTCATTTGGGTGTACATAGGACTTATGACCTGTTGTTTATGGTTGGCTTAAGTGATCACTTTACACAATGTAACATTCGCCATTTCCACCCATGATAGAATGTGGAAATGGCGAATGTTACATTGTGTAAAGTGATCAGATTTGAACAAACCCGAAATATTCCAAAAAATGATTTCTTTGATTTGAGTACCAATGGCATTGTATTCCAATGTTAACCAAAAAAATTAGGTATTCACCACTTGAATGCGCGGATGGTTGCGAGTTGTGATTCACCGCGAGTATTGGAAATGGCTTCTTCGCTTCGTGAGAAACCTTTCGAGACATTCAAAAACACCCACTCAAAAGTTCACACAAACGATTGAATTGTGTTATTCAGCCGAGTCTCATTGAATCATCTGGTTACACCTCGGAGAAAAATATTATATACAGGGTTATTTGTAAAACATCAATAACCTCGCAGGGCTATATTCCTGCCTTGATTATGTGTCGAAAATGTACAAGCTATTGTGACCTAATAATATCAATAGTTAAGGAGATATGCGACATCAAAGTTTGATTTTTTTTTCAATATTTCTGACTTATTTTTTGTAAAACGTTGGACTATCATTACAGTAACTCATATCAATTACGAAAAATTTATTCGTTTCAATGCAAGTTAAATAAAATGAAAAAAACCCTGAATAAATTCCAATTGGAATGTTTTACAATTGGAATTCGAAGGTTTTTATTTTTTTATTTGACTTGTATTAAAGGGGATGATTTTTTCACATTTGATATAA
The DNA here is from genome assembly GCA_016648135.1 of Agrypnia vestita. Lineage (NCBI taxonomy): Eukaryota > Metazoa > Arthropoda > Insecta > Trichoptera > Phryganeidae > Agrypnia > Agrypnia vestita. The sequence goes on along the minus strand of JADDOH010009524.1, from coordinate 11,069 downwards.
GTTACTGTAATGATAGTCCAACGTTTTACAAAAAATAAATCAGAAATAATGAAAAAAAATGCAAACTTTGATGTCGCATATCTCCTTAACTATTGATATTAGGTCATAATAGCCTGAACATTTTCGACTCATAATCAATGCAGGAGTATAATCCTGCGAGGTTATTAATGTTTTACAAATAACCCTGTATACATACTCATTTATATTTTTCAACGAGTAAACAGCGTAGATCGCGCCCAAAAAAATTCTTACTAGAGTGTATGTGATGAAATTATGATAAAACAAATGGCGAAAATCACGGTGACTTCTTATTTTATTCAGTACCAATAAACGTCATTTTCTGATATTTTATGATACTTCTAATGTTTGATATTTACGCTTTGTTATTTTCTCGGCGTGAGCCTTCGAGATAAAATCAGAAATGAAGAAATAAGACGCCGAACAAAAGTTGGCAATATTATGGACCGTATTGCGAAACTAATATGGCAGTGGGCTGGACATATGGCTCGACAGGAGGATACTAGACGGGCACCCAGAATCCTACAGTGGAGGCCCTGGACGAAAAGTAGAAGCGTCGGAAGACCTCCCAAAAAGTGGTCTGACAACATTGTCCAGCAAGCAGGAAGAACCTGGATGCGAAGGGAGAAAAACAGAGATGAAAGGAAGAAAATGGAAGAGGCCTACTCTTATTACCAATCTTACCAATGGCGATATGTATATACTGTTTCATAGGAATGAAAAATTTTAACCATAGATGGCGATATATATATAACTTTATAAAATTGATAGATATGTGGCCGATCATAGGTGGAATCGTAAAGTTACATTGTGAAATGTAATCATTCAAGCCATCCAATGATAGGTCGTAAGCCCTATAAAGGCTCAAAAAAGACTTCCATACATATTTGAACGTAAAACTTGTTAATCTTGAACTCATTCCTAAATTATATTGATTGATTTGCGATAAGAAAAGCTGTTTTGCGTGAAAATGAAGTGTGAAGACGGTGCATGGGTTCAAAGTGAATGTCTGATTGAACGATATAGTGGGTGGTACAAGATATTACAGGCTACCTACCACACAAACTATTATTCTAGCATTTAGGAGAACGTTTCCATCGCCTCTCGGTTGTCCTAGGCATTTCCCAAATGTTGTAGATTACCCTTGATTGCTATAGGCCGTTATCGATCCTTCGATAGTGTTTTGATATATAACAAGAAATTCGAACAACGCGCAATTCAACAATATGTATATTGTTAGCATAACGATAGTACTTCATACTATGTTTTGTCACTATTAAAGTCACACTATAGCAGTGATAAAATAACCCAACGTTTCTATAGTAGTATCTACCTGCATAGTTGAGAATTTCAATAGTTTTTGCTGCTTAGATTTAGATTTAAAATTACAAGATTATTTTTTTATACTTTTCTAGTAAGGCAATCATTATTTTTAATGGCTAGAGTCTCCTTATACTGTATGTAGATTCAAACGTAAATAAAGTGAATCTGTTGTACAAGTATTTTGTAGTTCAGAAGTCAGCGCGTTGTAGAATCCATTTGGGACCGGCTCAACCAATGAAATAGTCAGAAAGGTCCATCCATCGGTCCACTTCGCACGAGAACAGGATTCAATTAGTTCGGAGTAGCGAAACTCGTAAAACTGAACAACAATCTCCATAAAACCTCTCGTATTTACACTTTTATACAAATTTGTTATACCTAGTTGGGAAAGTAAGGCAGGGCGGATAAAACGTTTTTCAATCTATCATGGTATTTATTTAATATCTTATTAATTAATTTGAGTCATCTTGATTATGTGTATCGGTTTCCTAATAAAATAGCTGTATAGAAGTGAAACCCGGATGATTATACAGAGAAAGAAAGTGTTTGGAAGCTTGTGAAATTTGGTGCTGGAAAAGGATGGAAAGAATAAGCTGGATCGGGATATTATTTAATAAAATAGTAGATTCTTGGCAATAAGCAGAATATGTTAGTATTTATTGTACTGTAACGAGATGCTAAAAAGAATTTACGCACTGTCCAAACCCTGGTAATATGTCACTTGAAATAACACTATGGAAACATCGAGAAAAGTCTACAGAAATTTACAATCATCTACAACTTTTGTGAAACATCTAAAAATGACTGGAAAAACCGAGAAGCAACGAAAACCTCCTCCTAAATACTAGAATAATCTAGAAAGTTCGTTAAACTAGTTTTTGGGTATATATACGGAACTAGTGTTGTCATATTTGACAGTTCATTTGGTTCGAAGTCGGCCACGAGCCACGAGGCCAGGGTGGCCAGTCGTAAGATAATCGAAGCGATAAGTAAAACGAAATAATCGAGCAAAGTACCTTATTGGTGAAATAAACAGGAGCGAATTAAATATTCTACGAGCATTAGATACGTGTTACCCAGCGATAATAATGAGTTCATATACGAATGATATTTTGCAAAACAGTAGATTTTTTCAATTTTTCTTTTTACTTTTGCAGATTTTACGGGACCACCACTACTTTCATATTCGTGTTGATGTTTATCACCCATTCCTGATATGGACAAGGCAAGGAAGTATATATTATCATACAATTACAATAATCTTATGGGATTATAGAAATTCGAAATGTACTCTTGACTTAATCTGTTCGAGGAATCAGAAAGAACAGAATCTTCAATACATTTTAATTTAATCGGATTTGATTGAATTTTTTACCCATCAGAAAATTGTCTTTGGGATAAGTTCGGTATTGTTTGTGGAACTAAAAATGGACAGGTTTTATTAATAATATGCCGAATATTGCAATTTTAACTAAACGGAAGTGAGACTACATATCTTTACTTTACCATGATAGAAAATAACCATAGGTAGTCATGCTATTAACTCGTGTTAATTTAAGTGTGATATTGTCATCCTTTCACTGAGGAAGATACGAAGTCAGGAATCGGGAGTCCTTATTCAAAAGTCCTTGTTTCTTCTAGGTTTGTTGTCACGTAACAATTATTACAGATTCGCGACAGTTACAATAAGCCTTTTAAAGGTAGCATGAGTAGTGTTCTCGCGCTGGTTGTTTGCTAAGAGGGCGCACCAGGATGGCGCGTCCTTTTTAATTCTCATTCACTCTTTCATTAATCCCGACAGACGTTCATCCAGATATTGAGTTTTATCTTCTTATTCTTCTTCAAGTGTTTGTCCGGTTATCTTACTAAAAAATGTTACTATCTCATAAAAAATCTTATTTTCTTCTCAATCCTTTACCATCATTAATTCCCATCAGCGCTGTATAATTTCTTAAATATGTGTACTTCTGAGCCATTCAAGTGACGGTTTGATTTTTTAACATGCGCCGAAACCAATTTTTTAGACGTATGCTCGTTAAAAAGTGCAAGAAGAATAACTTGAAACCTAATTTACTACAAATTTAATATTTGCATTCTCATATAAATGTTAGAATCTTCACTCTTTAAGGTTATCGGAGATAAATCGTATTTTTAAAGAATCATATTTCAAATTCAATAATTCAAAACATTACCAATTCAATACAACTAGCTTTATATAGGTACTAATAATAAATTAAATAATTATAATATATTAAATAACAATAAAAAAATCGTGAGTTTATGAATTATTTGTAATGATTGAAACCATTTTTATGTAGGTAAAGCTTACAGAAATTTTTAAATAATAATTAAGGAGCACTTCCGATGTGTAAAGCAATAACTATTCTGAATTTATTAATCATCTTTTGGAAACAGAGCAATCTTTTGATATTGACAAGGGTTTAGAAATTTTACATGCAAATGACGTTGAATTAAAATTAGACAAATCAGAAATTTTGAAATTAGAAGAGATAACAACTAATCAAATATTATAAATAACCATATCCTTTTTATATATTTCTTTTTAGATAGTTATTTAACTATCTTATATTTATTTTTTTGTTTCTGTTTATGTCTATGCTTCCAATTAAAATTTTTATTGTAGGATCTGTGTATATTTACTAACGAAGGCGCCATTGACCTGGAAACATGTTGATAAATCAATAAATAGTAATTATAAATCTATGATTATGGATTACGGAAATATAAAAAAAATAAATGTTGAAATATGTTGATAAAGTACTAGATACTATTTCATGGGTGTCGGCTATAAATAAGTAAATACTTATTCATTAGGAATCGGCATGTAAAAGTACCGTCATTTTTGACGGGTTACAGCTAGTTAATAATAATAATACTAATAATAATAATAATGTCACTACAAAGTTATCTGGCGGAGAGGTAGGTACTTATAAACACATGCGCCAGGCACTTTTTGTTACGAGGTTATTGAAGAAATCCTTCAAAAAGTCGTTCTTCTCGAACCGGCTATGAATATTGGAAATGCTTCCCGCCGAGGGCGCGGAACAATGGCGACTGATGGGTCTTCACAAAGAAGATGGCTGCCCGCGCAAATACGGCTATTGGGAATGCCGCGGAGCTACCATTGTGTCGTGATATAAGGTGCTATTCTCCATTTCAAGAGAACTTATTGTGTCAGATCGATGTAATAAACATCACCATTAGAGTCCCCACAACATAACACAGCTGTAATAATTTATGACTCATGTTTTTAAGAGTCATCAGTTGAAAATGTCAAATATTTATGTAGTTACATTTAGATTTGTGAATTCAATCCGTAGCCAAAATTCCAATTGAAACATTTTACTTATTAATTTTAATTAATTCAGAACTTCGTATAAACCACTTAGAGTAACTTTACGTCTACCGGTTTCGATACCACTGTAACTTTGTCACGACGGACGCATACTGACTATTCATTACTCATTTTGGTAAACAGGTTCATTTTTGAACGGTTTTCGTTTCCAAAAGATGGTTTGCGAACCCGTTTTGGAAACAGGCCACATATTTAAAAAAAAAACGGTATTGAGATTCTCCATATACATAAGGGGGGCCTTAGTTTGGATAACTTAGAAATATAAGAAATCAAGACATGCCTGAACACTAAAGCGCACACGATTGTTTGATTTATTCCCGATTTGGGTTTCTAATTGTCAATTACCCCTACCATTAATATGGCCACGCCCCCGTTCAAAAATTTACCCGCACCTAAAAAATACTGGTCCAAAAAAGTGGACTTGCGATCGCGCGTAAAAAACCTTTTTATGAATTTATAAGATTCGAAAAAAATCATCTCGATAAAAATAAACAAATAATTTGTTCAAGTTGTCTTTATATTTATCTATAACAAACAATTATTGTCTTTGTACACTTACATAGAAAATAATGCAAATACGGTAAATTTTTGATTATGAGTTCACGCCCCGCGAGGCCGTCTATTTGTTACGGGACAATGCTGTCTATATTATAATGCGGGGCAAGCATGTGGATAAAAATTATAGAAAAGATCTAAGTCTGAAAAAAATATAATTTAAATAATAATGTGCGATTGACAAATAATAAAATAGCAAAGCAATTTCAATATGTAACAATTACAATGAGTAGCTTGTTGGTCTTGTGGTTAGGACTCTCGCCCCGTGATTCAAAGGTCGCGGGTTCGAACCTCACTGCAGATCAGCAAGTTAGTCCTATTTTCTTAGCACAAGCGTTTAGCTTAGTTTGAAAATAGTAAGAATATTGATGTGACACGTATTCCGTGTTCGTATCTCTATTTAAAAAAAAAAAAAACAATTTTATAATAATAAAAAAAGCAATAGAAACGCATCGAATGGTAACGCAAAATTAATTCAAAATATTAATACCGAAAGTTTTGTGATTTAATGTAGTATTCCCGCTCAAATATTTTTAGCTGGGCCTGAATCCCGAAACTGGATTCCCTGATTCGGATAATATAAGAATATTCTGCTGAATTATTACTTACATCAAATAAAACAACGTTTTAATTAAATTTAACGATTTTTTTGTAGAAAATATGTAATAAATAACTATTAAAACATTTAAATCAAATGAAAATAATCCATCACTAATGATGGGAATGAAATATTTTTTATAAATTTGATTTATTTAATAAATCGACGAGAATACAATAGAAAGATAAATTACTTTAACGATAACGGCACATTTTTTTAAAGAAAATAATGTAGGTATGTAAATTATTTTGAATTCGGCTTTTAGCATGAAACGCGATATTTATTGAATTATTTATATATTAGTATCATTCCTAAAATTATGCGCATTTGTTTCGTTCATTTCAGTTCATACTCCGTACTCGTTAATTTCAGATAGACGGAAACGAATATTACCACTGGATAATTATAGTACCTACCTACCGAAAATATTTTAATAATTAATGAAATAAGTAAGATAAAACATTATTAATTACATAAACAACTACTTAATGATAAATTTAAAGCCTATTTTAATTGCCGACAACTTGATTATATTTCTTGTTTAAAATTCAAAATCGTGTTAATTATTTCATTCGTTAATTAATTAATAAATTACGAAAGTACGGGAATTGTATTAATTTAATAACACGCAGTCATGTCTATAATTATTTCATGGCATTCACAATTTTAGTTATATGTACTTCATAATACTCGTATGTATCTTTTTCAGTTTGTTTTTGTAACATGCCGTGCAAAACAACGTATTAGTCAAATTAGTCGACACCATACAAATGTCCAATATTCTAGCCGTGTACACCACCAAAATTCACCAAAACAAAAAAGTTTAAGTCACCAGAATATTTTATTACTTTAGAGTGATTGAATACATGTACAATTTTTTTTTTTAAAAGACGTCAACAGTACAAAAAAGAATTGAATACTCAAAAACTGTCAGAGTTTGGCAGCTTGAACCTATCAGAGAGGAGACAACCAGTATCTTAAACGGTGACACAATAATATAATTGTAATATGAGATTTGTATCTGATTGTATCGATGGTAACTAAGAACTTACTGATGTCTATGTCTACTGATGTTGCCTGTCGAATTGCGAAAATCGGTTTTAGCTCTATAAAGGTACTTTCATCTATAATAATTGAAGGCCTCCCTATAAAAAGGGTATATATGTACATATGTATTACATTAGGTCACATAGTGATATTAGTGTTTTAAAATGGCCTATATATCTGTATGCACCGTGTACAGTATCTTATTTTTCTTGATTTCAACTCAATCTTGCTGAAATTAGACCTCAAGAGTTGGCTAACGTGGAAAATGTGTCTATATTCATTTGGTAGTAACAAATATGACAGATGCGACAGACGATGTCACTTAGATTGCTAAACAAAATGAATAAATAAATAAAATTTAAAATTAATGTCCATGATTGGCAAGTTAATATTAGAAAATAGGAACTGAAATTCTGGTTATTGATTTCATGTGTTATTTCCTCTCTCCTGTAAAATTTTGTTTTTGCCAATAGACCCTTTTTCCATGGACCTCTTAAATTCCACCCGTTTCATGTATGTGTATTTTTTCATATTTGCATATATTTAATGATCATATGCTTTTCATTCATTAACCACTCGTGTCAATAGTATCTTCTAAGATACCCTCAATGGAGTCCGCAGATATCACTCGCGTAGCGAAGGTAATTTAATTTTTTCCCATTTAATATTAAGTCCTCTTCTGCTTCGTAAAGAGCATTCTAAAATATTTTTGCTGTATAGAGGTTGGAGAGAACCAATGAAAATATGTTTCCTTTTTCAGAAAATAATCGAAAGTAACTCAGAGCTAATATAACATATTTTATAGATACACATATACAAAATATTATATGTCTATCATGATTCAGAGACATCCAGAATAAGTTCTTCCATCCTGCTGAGATAAACAAGTTCCTTTAAAAATTTTCATATATTTTTTATACATATTGTTTCTCCTAGTTATCCGGCTTGTTACTTTTATATGTTACTCTGCTGTGAATTTTTCTTTTAAACATATTTTATTCCAACATGTAATTTTTACCGTTTTTTTTTACTAATTTACATAATTCTTGTTCTTCACTTTGCGAATAGGTGGGATATGTCGCCAATTCGGTCCTGCCACGATTTTGTTCCCAATCTTCTACATCGATCAACACTTGTTCACTTCAAATCTAGCTGTTCCCCTAAAGCCAAATGTATCCTATTTTTAAAATAACACTACAAAATAAAAGATCCTACTTATTTAATGAATGACAATGTTACACATTGTACATTCTTTTGGGGTTTTTATGGGTAAGACAATTTTTCTTTTGCAATTTTTCGGTCGCTATTGTATAATACCTATTATTGTTTGCACATTGGTTGTCCCAGCAGGGGATCGGCTTGCCATTTTACAATTAGTAACGGTGCAGGGCCAATAGAAAAGCGAACAAAAAAAAATCGGTCCCATGACATGCAACCGTAAAATATATATTTTTTTTTTCACATAATAAATTATTATATTTCATTAGACTACAGAGTGTAGGGTGCATTATAGGACCTAGAAAATTTCATAATGATATATTGTTTAATTAATTAATTTTACTTAATTTGGTATATATTGGTAGCATGAATCTTATAATTCTTCTTATATCGATATGAATTTTAAAAATTGGGATGTTTTAAAATTAGTAGTTATGTAAAACATTAAATATATTTTTTAGGTTCTTTAAATTAAATTAAAATTCAGAGCGAAGTGGCCATTATTAAATTATAGAGTAGGGGCTAACGACCGCCAGACTTAGGTACGTTATAGTATCAAACCTGAAATATTTTCGGTAGATGTACACTAAAATAGGTAAGAAGGATTGGACATTATGTCATTTAGTTTTGATTACCTACCGCATCATTTTTTGATTGTTAATATGTATTCATCATTTAAAAAAATAATATTTACAAAAAAAATTTAAAAAAATTGCGGCCGACCACGGTGGCGAAAGATGGCACATGCTTGTCGCTTTATCATCGGTTTTTTTAACCCCACATATGAGATTTAAATTATTATGAAATATATCTGATTGGATAATTTATTGATTATATTGTGGTATAGAACAAACCGTTGCAGAATTTTAAAGCTGAAAATTCATAAATAGAAAACCATTTGTTTTTTAAAATTTGCTTTATTTGCTTATTTGCCTAAAACTAAATACAATAAAATAATTAAATGAAAAAGATCATGTACTTTAGTGGTGCGATCCTTGCGTGTAAGAGGAACGAGCAGTAAGTACTTTTATCTCCGCGAGATATTCTATCACACCGTTTCTACATAGAATTCTAAGCGTTGTTCTCTGTCTTCTCCAGTAGATAGATGCACGATGCGCAATGGTGAGAAAGTAAGCTAGTCGGAGACCGCCGTCCATTACAGAGATACTGATTTTTAATGAATTTGCCATATTTAGTTAGAAATCTCTGAACTGATACAGTAAATCCGCTTTCGTCGAAATCAAGTTACGATTGCACACATATGCAATAGTTACCTACTGCAGAGCAAAAAAAGTAACCCATAAAAACCAAGTTTTTACTATACTCCCTTTCTTTGTAAAATATAACAAAAATTAACGACGAATTAAAACATATAACATAACACTAAACTTACAGTAATTTAATATATTTCTAAAATGTTAGATGTTTGAGCTTTGATAAGACACTTCATGCTTTGAAGATTAAATTCTAAAAACATTTGTCAGTCAATTTAGATTTTCGACATTCGTAGTGAAGTACCTATTATGTATACCGACGGAGTAATTCAAATTTAGAAAATATTCCGCGACGTTATCGGGCCGCCGTTGCTAATCAAACTTTTCTAATGATTCCAATTTGAAAAAACGAATAAAATTTCTAAAAATCCGAAATTATACTATAATTATTATTTTTTTTTAACGAAAATTTGATAGATCTTCTTGATCGTCGCCACGAGTCTACTTGCCACTTGCTCTTCAGCTCGATTGGATCACGGGATAAGGGAGGGTCAAAAATGGATCCAAAGTGTTTTTTGACGGCAAGCCGGCAAGCAAGCAAGCAGACACCACGAGTTAATATTAGGTCCTTACATATGAAATTGGCGTTTTGCCGTACTGGCAAATTTGATCTCAAATATCTTCTCTTTGGTTAGGAATTCCAAATCCAAATTTATACAGCTATTTACTCATGTATTTGTGTTTTGAAAATTATAATTCATTTGTTTTTTCCTCAATTGTTTTTTTCTTTGCGTCACTCAGTTTACAAAATGAAAAACTTGAAATATCGCGTTATTTACGAGTACGAGTTCCACCGTGGCACCAGTGCTGCAGAAACGGCTCGAAGGATTAATGATGTGTATGGCGACGGTGCCGCAAAAGAAAACACAGTGCGTTTTTGGTTCCAACGTTTTCGTTCTGGAAATTTCGACCTGCAGAACAAGCCCCGTGGACGGCCGGAGACCAAAGTTGATAATGAAGAATTGAAGGCTATTGTGGAAGCGGATCCATCGCAAACCACATCCGAGTTAGCTGCAGGCTGCGGTGTTAGTGATAAAACTGTTTTAATCCACTTGAAGCAAATTGGTAAGGTGAAAAAGCTTGAAAGGTGGGTACCTCACGAATTGAGTGAAGCAAATCAACAAACGCGCGTTGACTGCTGCGTTGCATTACTCAACCGGCACAATAATGAAGGGATTTTAAATCGAATCATTACCTGTGATGAAAAGTGGATCCTGTACGATAATCGGAAGCGCTCATCGCAATGGCTGAACCCTGCCGAACCAGCCAAACCATGCCCCAAGCGAAAATTGACTCCAAAAAAGTTACTTGTGAGCGTTTGGTGGACTAGTGCTGGTGTCGTTCACTACAGCTTTCTTAAATCTGGCCAGACGATTACGGCAGATGTCTATTGTCAGCAACTGCAAACCATGATGGAAAAGCTAGCTGCTAAACAACCGAGGCTGGTTAATCGCTCTAGGCCACTGCTGCTTCATGATAACGCTAGACCACACACTGCACAACAGACGGCTACCAATTAGAGGAGCTTCAATTGGAATGTCTAAGATATCCACCATACTCTCCGGGACCTTGGCCCCAAAAAATTCCATTTTTTTCGAATTGGATAACATCTTGCAAAGGAAAAATTCAACTCCGATGGGGCAGTCCAAACCGCCTTCAA
>JADDOH010009522.1:0-90576 GCA_016648135.1 Agrypnia vestita | reverse complement strand
GGCACAATAATGAAGGGATTTTAAATCGAATCATTACCTGTGATGAAAAGTGGATCCTGTACGATAATCGGAAGCGCTCATCGCAATGGCTGAACCCTGCCGAACCAGCCAAACCATGCCCCATGCGAAAATTGACTCCAAAAAAGTTACTTGTGAGCGTTTGGTGGACTAGTGCTGGTGTCGTTCACTACAGCTTTCTTAAATCTGGCCAGACGAGTACGGCAGATGTCTATTGTCAGCAACTGCAAACCATGATAGAAAAGCTAGCTGCTAAACAACCGAGGCGGGTTAATCGCTCTAGGCCACTGCTGCTTCATGATAACGCTAGACCACACACTGCACAACAGACGGCTACCAAATTGGAGGAGCGTCAATTGGAATGTCTAAGACATCCACCGTACTCTCCGGACCTTGCCCCAACAGATTACCATTTTTTTCGAAATTTGGATAACTTCTTGCAAAGGAAAAAATTCAACTCCGATGGGGCAGTCCAAACCGCCTTCAAAGATTTTATTGATTCCCGTCCGAATGGTTTTTTTAGTAAAGGGATCGATGAACTACCTATGAGATGGCAAAAGTGCATAGATAGCAATGGTACATACATTGATTAAATAAATATATTATAATAAAAAAAAATCGACTTTATGTTCCTCCCATACTAAACGCTAATTTCATATGTAAGGACCTAATATTAAATATCTACACGCTTATTTATCATGCACCCATACTTATAAACTTTTCCTTTTTGTATATTACTTAGTTAAAGTTAAACTAAGCTACTAAAGTAGTTAAACTAACTAAAGTTAAAGTGCCTGTTTTTTTATTTATGAATACCTTAGAAATAATAGAATAGCACCTTATGCCCACTTCTCACGTAGAAATCAAGTATTTTTTTGCCCAAATTCATACATTTTTTATACCTACTTTTCCTCTGTTATCATTATCTCTGTTCCCCCAACAAATATAATGCAGGTGTAGGTCAAAAATAATTCATTTTTCAGGAGGGTGTTTTTTTAAAAGGTAAGATAATCACCATTAATATTTCATGTAAAGTAAATATACTCATATATATAAAAGCAAAAAAAAATGAGGATAAAAAACTAGCTAGTTCCTTCATTGAGAAATTATCCTACGAAAATTGAATTTTGTTCATTCTAATCAAAATAACTTTGACTCCTAAAAACATATTAAACGAGTTTATATTTGATTTGTAGATTTCTTAAATTTGCTGTAAACAATGCAATTTACTGAGTAATTTAAAATATTTTAATTAAGAACAATTTTTTTTATTTATTTTTGAACTTATTGAATAAAAGTTTAAGAAATTTAGTTTAAATCATAAAGTGTTAAGATGTTACAAATCAAAAAATAGAATTTTTATTAACATTACTCACTTTCCATAAGCATTAAAAAGAAAAAGAAGAAGTCATTTATAATCTGCATAAATCAGCTTAATAAAATCCTTTCATTTATGACAAGCATCTGAGGATCATTTACTTCGATATAAATAATTGTAAAATATGTCGTTCAAAGATTTTTTTTCTCTCCTCCTATAAATCCTCGAGAAGTTCGAGAACATGTACGGATTACGTATTGTATATCTTACCAATCCGGTATAATTCTGACGATGTCTAAAAATATATATTTTTTAAAGTGAACGCGTCATTGGCGTAACATTTAAAATGGGCCGGAATTAATTAGTTTTCACTCTGAAAGTAAAAACCTTTTTGTACCGTAAAGAAAAATAGAAATTATTTTTCACATTCAAAACCCTGGCGAGTTAAAACTTCATGGTCAGTAGTAAATGTGGATTTGTGATGTTATTCTCTGACGTAGGTATTTATTCAAATTATTATAAAAATAAAGTTAACCTTTAATCACTCGCATTGAGATTTTTATATACCTTCTTACTATTAATTTATATTGTGCTTTTGCTATTTACTTGCTTCCTTTCTATTATTTTATTACAATAATTTATACACAACGTTTTATTGCACTAATTTAAATTATATAAGTCTAAGCGTTTTCAATGTCACAACCGTCATCTTCAGAGGCAATATTATAAATAATTGTAAATCAATATGGCCGACAAATAAAGTAAAGGGAGGACGGAGAGGTAGGAGCAGTTATTTATTGGCATATTTTTATTCAATATTACATACAGCTTTATTTTTTTTTCTAGTCTTTTTAAAGTATATTGATATATACATTTTATCGTTTTACCGCTCCAAAAATAGACTAACTAGTGTCTGGAGAGGGACTTACACTTTTTTTTAATAGTAGATACATAATGTATATAAGAAGAAAAAAGTAACTAATATGCGATGTAATTATAATGCATTTATGTGGGATAACAATAAAAGAAACTTACAATAAGCAAACAATTAAAAAATGAATATAGCAAAGAGATAAATAGAATAAAATTTTAAGCAAAGATAATAACTGTGTACAGTATAAATAATATTAAATTTGTAAGTATCTATTCTTAAAAAATATTCTAAAGAATTAAATTATATAAAGTTTACACAATTACACAATACACAAAAACAACAGTAATTAATTTTTACATACACGAATACTTATTTTAGTAATAGGGATGACGCAGGTATTTTAATTAAATTATTTTTACTTTCAATCGCTCTATTTATTTCTAGTATTTCGAGAGCATCCAGTTTACGACCCTTCACCAGATGTAGGACCCTAACATTATTTTTGTCAAACAAGTGATCATATTCAATACAGTGGTTCGCCATTTCAGAGTATCTGAATAGTCTCTGAATTCTTTAAATCTTGTGTCTATATCTCTACCCGCATCTAGAAATATTTGGATGTCATTTGAAACCTTACATAATATCCAATTCAGCGTAATTTACCATGAGAATTATTCGTATTCCTAATATTTATTATGCGTCGCTAATTTTCTTGCCACACTATCACATAGCACTTGCGTACAGATGAAAATAAGTCAGAAATATTGAAAAACACTTATCTTCTTAACTGTTGACATTTCACTCAAAGTGTAAAGAATATTTTCTAATCAAAATTGAATAAAGACTTCCCTTGCAGTGTACGTATATCTTTAATGTAAAAAATAATCATAAATTTGACTTAACAGGGGTAAAAATATTAAATACCAAAAATAAAGGTATAAAATTAAATAATTTATAAAATTTTTACATTAGGGAAGCGGTGAATAATAAAGGACCTCTAATAAATAACCAAATCCATTTTCCATTCAGCCCTTCGTTCAACTTTCACAAAGGATTTGTTAACACCCACTTAAGACCCCGCCCCTTTTTATTCCCTCTCCCTCGTAGATTCCTGAACGTTTTGTAGGCAAGTTAGTGCATGCTAGTCTTTGAAAAGATTAACACGCATGTGTTATATATTGGTGAAAGTTAACAATACTATGGTTGCGGTGAATAGTGTTGTGAACATAGTAGTTAGTGTTGGTCCTGACGAAGAGACGGGTAGGTCTCGAAACCGGTAGACCTAAAATCTAGTAGTGGATTATACTTGTCTAACTAATACTCTGTTAAGAAATAAGAACAGAAGTATTTTTTCAGTTAAAATGATTATTTTTCTTTTTCTCTTTTTTTCCTTTAAAAAAAATTGAGATGCGAATACGGAATACGTGTCACATCAATAATCATTTATAATTAAAAATTTCTTACGGTAACATGATTCGAAAGCAAGGCTGAGTAAGGATATTTTCTATTACGGTATGCCGTGGGTTAAATATCTCTTTCAAAATTATTGTCGCAAACTTACAATTGTAAGATAGGCATGCTTTTAACAATGTGTTTGTGTTTGATTATAATAAACTAAATATTAAACGCGAAAACTGCTCTTAGAGGTATCATAATACTTATAAGAGTATACATTTTTGTGTTTATTTAGGCCAATTTACCTACCACAGAACAGAGGTAAATTAAATTGTTTGATTTATTTTGGTGCGATGTTTAAAGGCTCAATGTAATACGCCACGTTGCAACCCTTAAAACGCTCATCCCTTGAGAAAAATTCAGAGGTGAGAAACCTTTATACGGCGGTGGTAATTGATTATTGTAATTAGTTTAAAATATAGCTTGAATTAAATCTGACTCAATTAGAAAGACATACAGAAAAATCAAATCCACGAAAAAATATTTGGCTGCTACCGGGATTCGAACTACGGATCTCTTCCTATCCGAAGCAGGCGCGTTATCCAATTACGCTGTAGCGGCCTTGTATATTACTCTGAATATATAGACCTTATCTGTAAGTCTAATTTATTAATTCATTAGTGGATTTGTTTTTTCTGTATGTCTTTCTAATTGATTAATTAATTTGGTTTTAAATTTCACAGATCTTTATTCTGAAAGGATTGCAACTTTACAATAAGAATGTGTTCTTGAATAAAATAAATCTGACTCTTTTATTTTTTTAACACACACGGCACAATTTTATTATTTTTAATATTACTCACAGTTTATTACATTTAATATTATTCTAGCCCATTAAAACTTTAATTAAAAAAAAACATTTTATTCACTGCACCTCTCCAAATTTTTTTTAACTCTTAAATGACTGTGCTAAAAAATACCTTCGGGAACGGTGGTGTAACACAGCGTTATCTGATTTAAAATTGGCATAGTTTTTAATGTGTGATAAAATGTACATATAAACAATACAGATAAGACTTTTAAAGGTCCCTTTTTTCTAAGCTGTCACCAAGGCCAAATATTAAGTACGCGATTCCTGGATCCAGCATAGTTGCGAAATTGTCTCCTTCTCGACTATAGAAGTCGAGGCTAAATACAAAGGCGTCCAACTGCACAAAAAAAGGTAGGCCAGATTCATTCCTTTGTTTCTATCCATTCTCCATTTTTCCAGTTCGAGTTGCGTCTCAATCAAAATCCTATAACCAGTGATACAGTCCATCGAGGGGATGAAATCCCACAGTACCGAAAAAGCATCGATTACGTGTAATTTTTTCTAGTCTACAATCTCGTGACAGTATAATATGTACTGATGTCTAGCAAAGCAAAACTTTTCCGGTTTAAGCAAAAACAAAATAATAAGAATTTTCAAAGGAAGCAAACACTTGGTGGTGAGATATTATAATTAAATAAATAAAACTAACTTAGTTAAACAACACTTATATTTATTTTCAAATCTAACCAGGTTTCTCTACAACTGTAGCTTCTTCAGGGAGAATCTTAACTGCCTAAAAATGATGTGTGTGATGATAAAAAAGATACTAGTGTGAAAGGATGGAGTGCCAATAGTGGGGGTAGGGGGTGGGATTTCGCAGGGAATATCACTATTAAGAGGGAACATATTTCAAAGTGGACAATCATAATAATAATAAAAAAAGTGCACATAATTTTTAGGCAGTTAAGATTCTCCCTGAAGAAGCTACGGTTGTAGCAAAACCTGGTTGGATTCGAAAATAAATATAATTGGTGTCTAGCTAACATAGTTTTATTTATTTAAAAATAATAAGGTTTTGGACTTAGTTAAAAATTAACACTTCTGACGACTACCAAGGGGTGTATTATTGAGGTTTGGAATTTAAATGAGATGTTAAACTAATGGAAGGATTTAGACCCCTTCCAGCGTGCCCGTGAATAATCATTTTATACTTTGCTTTCTTCTCTTCTAAAGGGAGGTGTTCCCCTTACATTCCCAACCCTTCAACCCCGCCCTCAGGGTTGGCCCACAGCCTACAGGCTGTATTTCCATAGATAAAAATAGTATGCAACCTTACAAGCAACATTTCTTCTAATTTTTAAATCCTTTACATAAAGACTTTTTTTATATATTTTACGCCATGAGGGATATTATTAATCAAGATAAATATGTTGTATGTCTCTTTTATTACTAATTTTTTTAGAAGTTCTTTAGTCTCTATGAGACATCCATAATGTGTCTTGATTAATGTAAAAGTTAATGTAAAAGAAATTAACGTCTGTCCGTGTGTATGAGACAAAGAGGCGCTATTTTATCCACTCTCTATTACTACGCAGCCATTCCTTTTGTATTGTAATCGAATTATTGTCGCGTGCAATACCTGTAAGCCAATAAAATATCTGGAAGCCGACAAGTTTTACCGGATTTCCGAAGCAATAAAGAAGGAGAAAATTACAATTAATGATGTCTCCCTAAAGATAAAATCCAGTATTGTGTTTTTGAAAATTTTGTACATACTCAAGTATTATAAATATACTAGCTGTAACCCGTCAAAAATTACGGAACTTATACTTGTCGGTTCCTAAGGAGTATTTATTTATATAATAACAAACAAAATCAAAAAAATTTTTGGAAAAAAATTTCTTAAATAATTAATATTCTAAATAATATAGACACCAGAATAAAATGGTAATTTTTTTTACGGAACCGGTAATCGAACCCGAGCTCCCCGGGTGGGAATTAGATACTCTTACCACTCCATCACAGCAAAAGATGCCACAGGTTGCGAAGATACCGTTTATTAATCAACTGTTCGCATCTTTGCTAAGTTTTATATTTGTAGTCTATTTTTCAAACATCCCACACATACGGTGGTGGCGTCTCGGCGTTTGAGTTTGATTGCCCGGGGTTCAAGCCTCATCTGCAGCCGTTTTTAATTTGTGTTTATCCGTGAATTCGAACGAAATTACGGACGTTACACGAAGTTACGCGGACGGACGGACTGACAGACAGACAACGAAATTATTATAATTGAGATTGGAATATAAAAACTGGTCTAAAAAGGAGTTAAATTATTGAAATAATTTTTAGGCGTATTCTAGTGCATTTGTTAATAATTCTGAAGAATGTCATATATGTGGGGTATAAAAGCAAAGGCAGCAATGTCCAAAAAAAATTCATGCCATTATCGAGGATTAATAATTGATAATGTACTTAATTCAAAATTTAATAGCAAATACAGCACATAAATTTGAAGAAAACATGATTTTAGAAGGGATCGATACATAAAATCTAGAATTCAGTAGTACATTTGAAATTAGTAATCCTAGGTGATTGCATTCGAAACGTTTTTTTAATTTTTTGGATATTGCTGCGTTTGCTTTTATACCCTACATATATAATATATTTATAAATAATACTGCTTTTAAAACACTAATAGAAACATGGATATCTCATTAACAACGGCGACATCTGTATTAGATTATGGGAATGACAAAATTTTCAAATGGCGGTAGTAAAAATACAACACACATATAATACACAAAGTGTGCATATTAAACATTTACATACAACTTCAAAAATTTGATAGATGTCGTAGTCTATCATGGGTGGAATTATAGTTAACGATACCTTGAGTAAGAAATCCAGCCATACGATAGGTCCTACGGACACTCAAAAAGCCTTCGATACCTACATTCCCATAAAAAAACGTCTGTGTGAGACATCTATAATATACTAGAATATTTTGAGTTTGTTCAAATTTTTCAAGAACACAGTACACAAGAACACATTTCAGGCTAATAGGTCAATCTGTAATAAAATATAGGTCAATATTCGATTTAATAAGGAAAACCTTTAATATTAAAATTTATAAATTTCTTTCATTTGCGGGGTTTAGGAATATGTGTTGGAACATAGTTTACAAATGCTGCTTGCTAGCTTTTTAGCATTTCACAAAATTAATTGATTTTTCTTCAATCCTTGAGAGTAATAAAAAAGTGATACAAAAATATTACAATCACTTATTGTAAAATTGTCAGTAGTTACGTATCTTTCTTATTTTATCAATTTACGTATTTTAAAATAATATTTAGGATATTTTTAATTTGAAATAAATATGAGAGTAGGTAGTCACCCCGTCGCGCCTGATTTGGTCTAGTCAAACAACAGGATACACTTCTATGTCCTTACTGGGAGCTGGTTGATGGGGTAGTTAATTGTCCGTGAATAGGGGTTGGATTGGCTTAGCTTGTCGCTTTCGGCCTCCCGTAGTTAGCGGCATTGAAATGGGAAGTATTCGCTTTGAAATGATGTACATTCAGGAAAGGACCTCGAAATATTAATTCCAATTTTTATTTTACTATCCTGGTAAAAATTCAGAGTAAGGAATTTCTCACTTACAATTCTTCTTCTTTTTTCTTTATTAGATCTGTTGATTTATGGTACAGAAAACTACGCCTCCTGGGATGACGAGGTCCAGCTATCTCTCCATCTCTTCGGTGGTCTTCCCGGTGGGCATTGTCCAGAGGGGATTTCATTAGCTGCTGTATACACGAGTCTGTCACTGTCCATTCTGGCTACAATTTCAATTGCCATTTATAAATGCTTCATCTAAGTTCACTAGAATTAAGTCCTCAATTTAATCTTATTTTAGGTTTAATTATCTTTATTTTACTCTATTGTTACATTTATATTGTTAATTTATCGTAAATATGTTTTATTTCAAAACCAAATTAATGACTCAATTAGAAAGACATACAGAAAAATCAAATCCACGAAAAAATATATGGCTGCTACCGGAATTCGAATCACGGATCTCCTCCTTTCCGGGGTAGGCGTATTATCCAATTACGCTATAGAAGCCTTTTATATTTCCGTGAATATATTGAGCTTATCTGTATGTCTCATTTTATTAATTTATTAACATTTTTTATCCATTTTTAGAGCAATCCAATTTTTCTGATACGGTAGGCACAAATTACTCTGCGATCCTGCCGCTAGATGGATGCCAGAATTAACCGTTTCTATTATTATTTTTTAATTATTTGTGTTTTATTTGCGTGTTTTATTTACTATAAAAGGTATATAAAAATCTTTATTATTTTCTTGTACTGTAAAAGCTCACTAGGGCGTTGTTTAATAAATAAATAAATAAATAATGTTGTACGCCAATGCGATATATATTTTTCTTTCGAACACAATTGTCAATTTTCGTTACCCAATGAGGCACCATTGTGGCCAGAGCCTTCAAATAGAATAGTTTCAGTACATTACTTAATAATAGCGATTGTCTGGCAATTCGAGTTCAATTCAGCTGCAATAAGTACTTTTTCTCGTTTATTTTGTTGTACATTTTGTATCACACTTTTGTATGGAACGATATGAAATAAAAATTAAATCGTTTAATTCAATATATTTTAAATAGGCTTCTATTTTATTAATTAAATAGTCAGTATTCTGATTAAGTGGTCAGTATTACATAAATTAATAGTCAGTATATTCTGATCATTAATTTATTATATTGACTATTTAAATGTA
This sequence comes from Agrypnia vestita, assembly GCA_016648135.1. Classification (NCBI taxonomy): domain Eukaryota; kingdom Metazoa; phylum Arthropoda; class Insecta; order Trichoptera; family Phryganeidae; genus Agrypnia; species Agrypnia vestita. The sequence goes on along the minus strand of JADDOH010009522.1, from coordinate 81,363 downwards.
ATACTGCCCAAATGACAATTGATCAGAATATACTGACAATTTGTTTTACTTACTGATAATTTTAATTTTTAATTTTAATTTTAATTAAAATACTGATAATTTTATTCAAATACTGACCATTTAATTAGTTCTATTTTGCAAATATATATCGCACTCCCGCAAATATAGAGTCATATCTCAAAAAAGTGCATTTTACAAGAAAGCGAAAAAACGAAAAAAAATCACGTTTTTATTTTTTTTCTTTTTTTCCTTTGGTCATTATTTTGAGTCTTATATATTGTTACATTCATAAAGAAACAAGCTTTTGTATGGTATGGAAGTCATTACATTTCCTTTTGAAAAATTTGAGTTGTGACTCTTTTTTATTTCACTTTAAGAGGTTTTTAAAATAAAATACTGTGAATTTTGAGTTATAACAAGGATTTTATTATTTAAAATCACAATAATGTAAGGAAATGACAAAATGTACAATGAAATGACAAAATATTAAGCATTTTGTTCCTCCCGATTTCAACTCAGTGACTGTCTAGTTGTAATTATTTAACTTTTTTTTATAATAAAACACCGACACGTCTCCCTGTGGCAGTGGTAGTGTGGCCTGCAGGTCATAGGTAGCCACCACGAAGTTTTTTGAAGCTTTCAATTTATCCGCCTCTTTTTCTTGCCAGGATAGTTTTTTTTCCTTATGGTGTCTAACAAATTTTTCTTCAAGCTTGGTTTTATCGTTACCTGTAGCATTTTCATACGCTACAGAGAGTTCACACCTATCTTTTTGGGGACAAAGAATCCTAAGTTAAATTCGTTATTAAATATTTTTGAATACATAACGAGGTTTGCATAAGGCTCGCTCTTTTTTTCGCATTCTTCTATATAATCTTTATACAAGGAAGTTATAGTTTTTCCTCCATCAAAGAATTCTCTTTCACTCTTTGTCCGTAAATAGTGACTTTCGATGCGTGGGATAGACTTAATGTGGTTTCTAATTGCTTCCTTTATGCTCTCGGGGACGCGTTTGTGATTTTCGTGTTTTCCTCGTAGGTCTTCTTCGTTTTCTTTTCCAAGACGGTTCTAATTACTCTGTCATTAATATCGAGTGTGGCAGTAAAAAAATGTTTACATGCCCTGACTTTTTTATCTCTAACTTCGAAATAAAAAGCATTATTAAATTTCCTGCTGCTGTCCTTTCTTGTATATCTGTATTTCGGATCGACAGAAACCGTACATTTATCTATGAAGTCACGCTGCCGATTTATGTCTGAAAGCTTCCAGTAGTTTTGAAAAATGACCTTTCTTTCATCATCCGTGAATTTGATGGAGCATTTCAAGTGACAATTTTCTTTACACGGAGGATTAATTTCTCTGGCTTTGGAAGTTTTCTTTTGAGTCGTTACGTAAGCGAGGCCTTTATTTCTCAGCATTTTTCTTTGGTTTTGTTCTCATTCCTAAGGGATGGCTTTCCGTTTTCTAGCATTGAGAGGCTTCGCTGGCAAAGTTGTTGACTGCTGATCTGGTGGGCATATTTCTTGACTTTCAGCTGGGGACTCATTTAAAGATGCCGTTGTTGGCAGCTGCCCGATCTCTGCAGGGATAAAATCTGAGTCTTTGAAGGAATCATCGCTGTCTTCTTTATACGATGATTCATCAGAAGATGAGTCATCATAAGAAGAAAAAAAATGAAGAAATACGTTGGAACTTTAACTTTGTTAAATTTGAAGTTTCATTAACTTTCCATGTTGAACTTGCACCGACTCACTCTGGACGGGGGGTATAATTTCAAGAACATTAGTTTCCTCTGCAAATAATAAATAAAAATGTAATATTTCTACCTTTATTGTGTAAAACATAATAATAATATATTATGAGCAGTGTCAATCCGAGATGTTCGGTTAGTATAGCAAATTATGTCTTTTGCAAAACATAAAGAGTAGGCGTATCACTAACTTACTTGGCGTATCAAAAACAAAGAGATTTGCATTGTTTTCGGCTTCAGCTTCCGATGCTGTAATTCTGCTTTTGCTATAATAGTCAATAGTTTCTCCAAATGTCATGTTCGGGAAATCTTCTACTACAGCCGAAACTATGGGTTAAATAATAAAGTATGAAACAATGACATATAATCATTATTATATAACTTTATTCTAAAATAGCCTATGTAGTAATGCAATTTTTTTTGTACCTTTCAGTGAAAATTCATTACTGCTGTTACGAGTAAAATTATCCTTGGCTCTTTCTTCTGAAATATTTTCCTTTTGTTCTTTAGTATCGGAAACTATATAACATCAATTTTACGCACATTATAGTATTGTCCACCATAAGCTTGTATTATTGTTAACTAAAATTTACATTACGTAATTCAAAATGTATCGGATATAATAAATACCAAATGAACGTGGTGTGGGAGGAGGAGGTCTCATATCTTCCTTCGCGTTTGATACTAATTGCAAAATATTCATCGTGCGTCGATTATTATAATTATATTTCTTCATCTGAAAGTACAATCAAATCTTAATACCTATCCATAAATCTTTTTAAAGTTATCTCAAACAAAGACGTATGTCAAAATAAGACACGCGAAAGTATCAATTGTCTTCTCAAAGATGGACATATCTTAAAATATAAATCAAGATTGTTGTGATTGCATTCTAAAATACTGTATTAACACAAAATAATACCATTTAAATAATTAGTATTCATTCAGAAAGCTAAAATATCTTCTCAAATAAAGTCATATTTCCACTTATGTCTTTAATTGAGAAGTAAAATATTATGTTTTAGCTCTTACCTCAGTCAAAAACAGTCACTTTTTGATTTACAACTCTATTTGAGATGTGATAATTGTATTCAACACCACTTTACTTCTAAAATAATATCAGATTTTGATATACTACTGTATTTGAGAATGGAAATATGAAATATGCGCGCGTGCACCCGACTCAAGTCCAGAAATGACACTGTTTGAGAAGGAGGTGGACGAAAAAACGTTTAATCAAATACAGTCACATAATCACATAGCGGCGTACGATTGAAGCTTAGTTATGACGATTTTTTTGAAGATAGAGTGGATCTTCCCGAACAATTCTGTATATTTAACTCAAAACTGAGATTTTTTGACTTATGACTCTCTATTTGCGGGAGTGCGATATTTTTTCTAAAATAACACTTACTAATTCAGGCAATTAATTACCACACGAACGATATTTAAAAACTGAAGAAATTTTCTCTACTTTGCGGGATTTACGTAATTGTATGAAGATGTGGCATTTTTAAAAATACTAATACAAATTAATCGATAATCGTTAATTAATATAAATTATTCGTTAACCGGTCAATTAATTTTCTTACAATTCATTTAATTAATCATATAAATTATTCGTTAATCGGTCAATTAATTTTCTTACAATTCATCTTCTAAACTAAATTGTTTCAGAAACAATCTACCTATAAATAATTCTTTGAATATATTGTCATAAGATGTCGAATCTGAAGAAACGACGCACTATCGAAATCTCTCGAGCAGTCCACTGGTTTCTGGAAATGAGAATGAAAATTTCTGCGAAATATCTGTCGGAATTAACAGCGGGCTATTACATGCACGACACAGGTTTAACCATGCGGCGTGTATTGCTGGCGGGTGTGTGATTCCGGTAATAGTAAACCAAGAAAGTACCTACCGACGAACGAAAAGTTTTCTAGTTCGAAGCTGAGCGAGGCAAGTTGTTCGGGAGTGATAAAAAGTGCAGCGAAGATTTAGTGAATGAAAGTGTGATGTATTCTAGAAACATATAGAGCGAATTTGAGAAAATTGCTCCGATTAAATTCGTGTGCAGCGCACTTAATAAAACTTAAATTAATTTTAAGTGTTTCATTTGAATGCCACAGTTACGATCCCGAGATATAATATTTATAAACTCCCTATCCATGCAACAGCGATAATATTTTTATACGTCATTAATGACGTATACAAATATTATCGCAATAAAAAATGTCATAAAACTGTAATATCAAATATTAAATCTCTTTTTAATTTACACAAATCTATAAGATGTACTTGAATCTTTTTAACTGTAATCTATTTCTTGTTCTTCTTCCTACTTAAATCATTTTCTTCTTACTACTTAAACTTCTCTTTAATTTACACAAATCTATAAGATGTACTTGAATCTTTTTAACTGTAATCTATTTCTTGTTCTTCTTCCTACTTAAATCATTTTCTTCTTACTACTTAAACTTCTCTTTAATTTACACAAATCTATAAGATGTACTTGAATCTTTTTAACTGCAATCTAAATTTACACAAATCCATTATATGCAGTTGAATCTTTAACAGCAATTTAAATTTACACAATTCTATTATATATATTTAAATTTATATTTTGTATATTTTGTAAAAGCCGATAAGGGCGTTAAATAAATAGTATATAAATAAATAAATAATTTTATTTGTTACCTTTCCGTACAAAAATATATTTCAAAAAATGTGAGAGAAGCTATGAAAGAAGTCCCAAATTTCGCCCGCCTCGCCAAACATTCGCCAATAATCCTAACCATTCAAGACCATGTTCAATGTTACCAGTATTACAGTGGTAATTCACGCGATGTGCCATTAGGTTGGCTGGTCGGCCAATGCTTAAGGTTTTAAGTATAAGCACGTGGTAGAATTGGGCCACTCAGTATTAATGAGCGTAGAGTGCTTTCTGATAACCTAGAGCCGCTCCCTCGCAAAACGACTCGGTTTTGCTAATGTAGGATATCATAATCTGCTCTAACGATGCTTTTATATTTGAACGCCTTTTAATACAAGAACTAGCTGTAACCCGTCAAAAATGACGGTACTTTTACATGTCGGTTTCTAAAGAATAAGTATTTATTTATTTATAAAAAATAATAAAAACGAAGAAAAAAAAATATAATGAAAAATAAAAAAGAAAGAAAAATGGAAAAAAGGTTTTTATAAAAAAGTTAGGGGCGTTACATGAAGTTACGGGACAGAAAGATAGACAGACGGACAGATAGACAGACAGTGAAATTATTAAAATTAGGATTGGTATAGTACAGTGATGGCGAACCAATGACGCGCGGGTCAGACACTGACCCACGCAGGCTTGTGCGTTGATTTTTATGAACTTATTTTTTATATTGTAAATAACAAATATAACTATAATGTAATGTGAATGTCTGAAAGTACTGCAGATAATAAGGATCCCACACAAAAATTTTAAAAGATTATCTTAAAAGTACGGGATTCTTTACAAAATAATTTTATATCAATGAAGTAACAAACTAATACTCTTTTAACGATGTTTGGTTCCACATGTTCGTGTAAAAAAATGTTTTCTCCAATGAATTTCTTAAAATCCAGCAACAAAAATAAATTTGGAAATGAATTGGCTGCAAAATGTGTTAAACTAATGAATACGGAATGTGAACCTAAAATTGGGAAATTACGGAAAATAAACACCAACATATTTCTCATTAAATATGTTTCAACTCTATTAAACATACAAATAACTGTAACTATATATATTAATAAATAATATTTCATAATATACATATTTATATGATTTTCTTTACTTATTTTTCATTCAAACACGCGTGTAGGGGCGACTGCTGACTGGGTACGGTGCGGTAATTTATGGTATCACCCCAATTATATAAACTTTTTGACACCGATTTTTTGCTCTTCGGGGGTACACTTTTAAGAGGATTTTATGTGAATATTTTTAACCATCCTCCCCTCCCCTTTTCCAAGTAACGCCACTGTTCAGTACTAAAAAAATAATTAACAAAATTTGACCCGCTTCTTCAAAAGGTTCGCCATCACTGGTATAGTATACCCAGGATTGGTATGATTCTTTCATTCTATTAACATTTTTGTCATCTTCTTTTATATGGTGTAGCGATGGGTCAGCTCTGTACCAAGTACTACAATTAAGTACATCATTCAAATGTAGTGAATACTTCACACTTCAAACTTCACACTTCAAATATCACACTTCCTACTTCAAACAAGTATCGCTGAGAAATGTGACTTTCAGCGAAGTGGAATGAATAAACAGTTTAGGTAACTTTCAATAATGTGAAATCAAATCTCTGCCTACCCCACGGGGAAACATCGTGATGGTATAAGTAAGTCTTTTGTCTCAATTTTACAGGAAGTACGCGTCAATGGTACGTTTTCAGCCAAAGATTCCTCACCAAATTCCTCTCAAATTTTTTGACGTGTCAAGACTGAGACAGTGGAACTTTATTGTTTCTGGCCGGAAATTTTTGTCCAATTTTTTTCCATTAGTATAAAATCGCTGAGCATAAAAAACGTTATCGTATCAACAGTCAACAATAAAGTAACTATCCAATATGACTATCAATATTAAGATACATTGGGGACAGTGTACCAGCACAGCAAAAAAAATTGACAATAGGACTAAAATTAAAATTCTTAAAACAGATACAGACAGATAAAACAGATCGATAATAAGGTATGAAATAACTAGTTAGGGTCTATCTTGCAAAACTAATAATAGAAAAATCGAATATATTCAAAATTCGGCAATAAAATTAATAAATAAAGAAAGTGCTACAAAAGATATACGTGAAACAAGGCTTTTTAAAAAAGATATACGCAAAACAAACTTTTCAAGAAACAAGGCTCTGTGTCAATTAATGCTATCTTGTGGTACAAACTAATTACACGATATCATGAAGATGGGAAATGTAAGCATAGATTGATTTATAAACATAGTACCAGATTTACGGTTAAAGAAGGTTACGAATACCAAAGGTCATAAATAAGAATGGACAAAGAACACTTAAATATGTCATGCCAAAAATATTTAATAAAATCCCATGTCATGTCAAAAAGGACATTAATAAAAAAGGGCAAAAGACAGAATTAATTAAAATATTACTAAATAAAAGAGACTTATTTTGATTTTGGTAATTCTTTGTATTGTTGATTTTGTATTGGAGTTTATAAGATTTATGTATTTAATTCATATGTATGTACTCTGGTAACTATAATTTATATATATATATATATATATTTTTTTTTTTTTTTATGCGAAAATAAATAAATAACACAGAGGTCTATGGTTCGAATCCAGTTCCCATGTATATATCATATATATATATATATATATATATATATATAACATAATGATATACCTATCAATGTGATGTTTTGCGGGTGAGATGTAAAAATAAGAACAAATGATAAATAAACAATAAAAAATAAAAAATAATAATAATATTATCACTTTGTTTAACTATACTTTATTGAGTTTTTACCAACTAGTTTCAGCTCACAGCTGAGCCTTCATAAGGGTTGAAACACTAAGTCTTCCCCAACAAACCACAAACAGTAAGAGACCTGAATGAAAATATACGACGCGAAATCAACGACATTTCTCCGCAACTCTGCTAAAAAGTATCAGTGAGTTCGCGCACTATATTAGAGGAGTGCGTACGAATGGAAGGAAAACATTTGGAGGGAATAATATTCAAGAAATAAAACCCGATAAATTCATCAACATTATTTATTTAATTAATTAAGAATATTCACAGTTTCGATCATTATAATGTTAGAGCACAGGGTACATTGCATAAACCAATTAAAAAGATTCACAAATGTTTAAGGCGTAGTAAATTAAATACTCTGTTGGGTAAGAGAATATTTGAAAATTAAGAGAATATATTATATTATAATGCATCGATATATTATAATATATATACAAGAATACTTTATATATATGTATAAGAATATATAATAAGATATATTATAATATAATACTATAACTCTCCCGCACATAGATTATATTCCAGTATATTATTTATAAGCAATGAACGAATGCTAAAGAAAATTCAAATAGTACAAAATAGAGCGATGCGCATAATATTGAAGTATAATAGGAGAACTAAAATACAAAAATATCGAATGCCTTAGGACTAAAAACCGTAAATCAAAGATTAAAGTATAATATAATGGTGCAAATATTAAAAATTAAACATGGATTAGTACCCAAATACTTTGATGACAGGATGAAGTTGAATAAGGGTTTTCATTCGTACAATACAAGAGGAAATGACATCATAAGACTACCATAGAATAAGAAAAACACCTCACAAAATTGTATGATGTATAAAGGTATAAAAATCTTCGATAGCCTGCCAAAGGAAATTCAAAACCGGAGAATACAAGGAGGTTTAAACTGGAGTGGAAAATTTTTATTGTAAAAACTTTTAAATGATTAGATGGAATTCAATATGTCTAAGTGAAATCATATATAAGTCCACACAACATTATGTGTGGAACTAAATAATTAAGATAAATAAAAAAAAAATTAAGAAATCCACAAACAATATTTAAGTAAAATAATGGTAATAGATGAAAAAATTTTGATAGTAGGTAACACGGGAATAGGGGGAGGGAAAGGGAGAAGAGGTAGGAGTCAAAGTGAAGGTGGAGGAAGAAAAGATAAGATGTAGTGTTTGACCAAAGAAGATAGAGGACATATGATCAAAAGCATTCTTTTAAGTGCGGTCAGACCAATATTGAAGAGGTCAATATCAATGCAAATATTATTGAAAGCCTTGCATGTGTGCTATAAAATATATTTTGGGTGTGCCATGTTCAATTTTTCAGAACACGGAATAGCACGTTCTTTCGGGTTGGTATGCAGGGAACATGAAAAGAGATTAAGTCTAGTTGATTAGGACAGTCGAGATATCCTCTCAGTTATGATGAAAAAAAATACTTTTAATGAGTTCGCTTTTTTTATTTACAACACTTTCAAATCTGAACAATCCCTCTGGACACAATACATTACAATTATTAGTTTCTTCGTGCGAAAATTTAAAATTAAAATTTCCGCCTAGTTTATAATTGAACTTCGTGAAATATAAATGTGATATAGAAAAACCGAATTAGGGCCGGTTGCATCAACTTGGTTTGTAGTAATCTTTCGTTCAAAGCATAGATTTTTGCGTTCCCAACAAAACAAAATGAATTTATAAAAATCCATGCTTTAAACCACTGATATCTACCAATCAGAAACTTGATGCGGCTAACCAGGTCCAGGTCACCGATAGGTTCATTAGTAGATATATTTTAACCGGTGACACACTAATCGTGTAATTTGAGATTTTTATCTGATTCCGTGGATGATTGCGAACTGACCTTTTGCAATTCAACGGGCAACTATCGGTACTAGACAAAAAATACACATTAGTTATAAATCACTGATATAATCAGATGCAAATCCCAAATTCAACCATTCTGTCGCCAACCGTCATAATATTTCCGTATCCAACGCTACATTTATAAATTGTCGCCAATTATATACCAGAGTTCATCACGAGTACAATTTTGCTGGTTCATCTTGCAGATACCACTCGCACAATACATTCACGTCACATGCCTACACAAGAATATGCTTTTGGACGGGTGGGCATTTTTTCCCAACACCTACACACACTACTATAAACCAAGCTAATATAACCGACCTTTAGAAGATCATTAGCTACCTAACGAACTATGGATAATTTGCGACATGTGTTTTAGAGATCTTAAATGAACGGGAGGGTCCGTAGAAAAAGACTCGAGTGACTGATATTTGCCTAAGGTGACTAAGCTAAAATGGCAATGAGCTTAGTAAATGAAGACTGCATATGGAGACCGTGGATAAGCAAAAAAAAAGGAAAAATAACAGGCTGGGTGTAAGGGTAACATTGTAAGAGAGCTTGGCGACACTGGACCCGAGAGACAGCTGACAGGGATAAATTGAGACCGTAGGGAGTGGCTGACAAGATCAGAAGAAGAAGATAAATACTCTCTTGGAGGAAAAGCAATTTATTTTAAATGATCCATAAATTATCTTAATAAGCTCCAAGAATAACAATATTCTTGCATTGGGATAAAGCATAATTTCGTATTAGTTTTATAATTTTTTTTGAACCTTGAAACAACATTCGGCCCTCGTACTGCAGGCGTAACACTGCCTTCTTATACCGAGGTTTTCGGGTTTGATTCCTGGCGAGATTATAATAAGTCTCCGTAATGTACAATAAATCTGTTACTCATATCCTTTAAAAAAATAAAAACATGATAATTTTGGTTAAAATTAGTGATGATATTGTCACATATCGTGGCTAGGGAGAAATGAATAAAAATACTGGAAATGAATTAGCGATTTATCAATTAATGATTAATTAACTGTTCAATGTACAAAATCACCTAAAACAAATAAAACTTAACGAAATCGCTATTTTTCGCAATATCTCCCTCGTAAACACACACTTTCTTATCGCTGGGTAATACGTTTTTATCACTTGCTGGAATATTCTTATCACAATAATTAACATAATATATTCAGATTTTAATATTTCATAATAATATTCTGCTCGATAATATTTGATTTCGATTTTTTTCCAAAATATATTTTTAAATAAAAGTCACGCTTGTTGTTCTCACTGCACGGCCCTAATCAGAAACCATATTTTCTGCTGTGTAATAATCATTGAAGAAAATCCTTTAATTTAATTAAAATGTGTATCAATGTGAGGGATGTCTGAGTGTGCGCTAGCGGGATGGAGGATGCGTGAGTGTGACCGCGGAAATTTACGGGGTGCGGGCGTTCCGGAGTAGTGGCAAAGGGAAAAACTTCATTTCGGAATGAAGACTTCAATATACACACGTTCACCAATTTGAAGGCTTCAAAGTGCGCTTCATTTGTAGTAGGTATTGAAACATTACGCGTTTCACCTACTTCAATGAACTATACGAAATAAGCTACTTGTAGTACCAACTAAAAAAATGTGCATTTAGCTAAAAATTATTCCTTACAGGAGGGTGGGATTTGAAAAAGTCATTTTATCTACATCGTTGGTACAAGTAATTTGTGAAAAATACTGAAAAAAAAAGTTTATTTATTTTACTTATATAAAAAAAACTACGTAGTACGTACATACACATTATATAAGTGATATAACATAGTGCAAATCAAAAATTGTTTTGTTTAATATTAAATCATTACTAACGCCATCTAACTTTTTGCTTGCAAAGGCTATGGGTACGTTGTTGGAATTTACAGAAGCCATTCGACAATTTTATTTACCAATAAGCTTTCGGAAAAATCCGCTAGGTACAGAAGCTGCTTTGGGAAGCAAAGATCACAACCAGAAAAATTCTTGGAATGGAAAATAATTTCCGAGGTTTAGAAAATACATTTGAATTTTTTTTGTAAGCTTCCAATAGATGGCACTTTTTGTTCCATATCTCATATATATATAATCTAGGTGCAGTTTTTATTTATTGATGTGTTTAAGCACGCACCTCTAGACCAAATTTCGTATCGGAATTATTTCAGAAAAATATTTTTTTATCGACTACTGTGAGATGATTGGATTCAAAATTTGAATTCTTAGAAAGAAATTATAGAATGTATGTAGTAAACCAATATATCTTTTGCGCTACATAATTTGTATTAAAGTTTTTATTTCATCAAGTCAAGTAGGTATGAGATTGAATTTATACTTTTTAAGTTTTTTTTTTGAAATATCGTTCATCCAGACAGAAAATATTTTCATCAAGCAATCTTTATTACATGACAAATTATAATTTCTTTAAGGGAGCATGAGGTTAATAAAATAAGAGAAATCCAAGGATTTTCTATTTGAGTGGAAATAATAACCGACTTTATAATTCATTTTGGGTATGAACTATTTTATCAAATATTTTTGCGTGCTAGGCTTTATGTCTTCCGTTGCTAATATATATAGGTATAAAATACATAGCAACATGTTTATTTTTAATAAAATTTGAAATAAATTAAATTTAATTAAATATTATTATTAAGTACTGCAGGTTAAGTGTCATTTTAAATGTGACAGCTTGAAAGGGCATTATCAAACAGTGGATAAATCACGTATAATTGACTTTATAAGTTACCCCTTCCCCTATGGATAATTAGGTGTTTTCGCTGAAGCCCTATATAAAGACTCTTTTTTCCATAGAAACCAAAGGTTTTAAAATGAATTTACTTGAACAACTTGAAATCAATAAACGATCCAAATATAGCGCTACTATATAGTAAAAAAAATCTTCTCTCCACTTCTTAAAATGTTTAAGAAACCCAAAATCAAGGCCGTAAATTAAAATAATATTTAATGTAATAATATCATTGCTTAAATAACATAACAACTAAATAGAGGCGCTTTAAAAGTAATTCAGTTAATGACTCACTTGCAGAAAACGGGGAATTTCGATAACTAAGCGTTACATGGAATTTTATAAACCGGAGAATCTTTAATAAGAAGTGCCTGGGAAAAAAGGATCTTAAGGGGGGGGTAAGGTTTTTAACTCTTTTTTTTTTGCATTTTATTTTTATTTTTTTAAATGAATGTATAACATCGCAAGAATATTGTGTCAAAATTTCAAGTCAATCGGAGCAAAATTGACGAAATTATGAACATTTGAGCGACACTCAGACTGATTTTCTATACCTGCTCGGGCAGCTAAGAGACACGCTCACCTGAGGACTACCGTACGTGCTATTGTATTAGAAGAGTTTTGCGTAGACAAGGACAAAAAGATGCTGATGATGAAAGCTCTTTGCTGTGTGAATATGGCATCGACGATTATGTGTAAGTATAAAATAAGTGTCGAGTTTTATTTTGAATTTTACAGTGTGTAAAACTTTAAAACGTTTTCCCCACATCACACGTTTTCAAAGTCGGTGTCCATCATAACTTCAAAACTACTGCACCGAACCTTTTGAAATTTTGAACACTATTTCTGTACATAATTTACGAGGTAACGCTGGAGACTTTTTTTCAAATTTGTTATTAATTTTTATTTTTTAATAACAAATTAGTCGATATTTTTCACAAAAAATCGCGTTTTTCCCTTCAAAAACCCTCCCAGCGTTACCTGGGAAAACCTATTATCTAACGAATGAACTTTGATTTTTTGATTTCAGATGATCTAGCACCAAGTTATGATGGACAATGCAATTCTACTTTTTTCCGAGACACGTCCGAATAATTGCTGCCATTGCCGTATTTTTTAATATTTCATCTTGAAAATTTTACACAATATTTTTCAAATGTCATAATTTAATGTACCATTGGTTTTAATAAAGAGATTTTAACTGTGTCGTCACAAAAAATTCACAAAAACATGCCTTTTTTTTACGAATTAACCTTACCCCCCCTTAATATAGGGCTTCACCGAAAACATCTTATTATCCATAGAGGAAGGGAAACTAAAAAAAAACCCATCAGCCCATGAGAAACGTTACATTGCATCCAAAGAAAAACTTTGTGGCCCACTTTTTAGTATGTCTTATATGTAAATTATGCTTCGAGTTTCTTCTATAGTTTACCATACGATTGATAACCGTTCCTTCTGTTTTAATTTCAGAGAAAAACATCGATGACTTCTTCTCTGTCAAAAGCAAGTTCCTATTTAATCGACTCAAAATGATGACAAATTTCCGAAGAAGAGCCCTTCTTTATGGTAAAATGATGATTCGTTCCAACAAGCTAAAAGAAAGCTATTTACACTGAGAGCAGTTAATGATACGGCAGAAAGAGCGGTTAAATTAATGCAAGACTTTCATGGTTTAATCACTGTTTAGGAGGAGCAAAAGCAATTTTAATACGTTGCGTACAAGAAACGTATATCCTGATTGTAAAAAGCAAATTTTGAAAAGGAAATTTAATGATTAATGTGTCTTTTACTATAAATACACAATAAATATTATAAATGTGTTTTAAACGGGTTATCGTTATCCGATCTAAATAATATTTAATATTTAAGTTTTTGGAGTCAAATGAAAAAAAAATAGAGTGTATGCGTTTTGAAATTCGAAAAAAAAAATTCACTCTTGTAGCTTGGGACACCCTAATACACAGGATGTACCAAAGCTAGCAGCAGAAACTTGACCGGTAGATTCCTGCCTATGTTATGAGTCTAAAATGTTCAAGCAACTATAACCAACAGTTATGGAGATATGCAGTATCAAAGTTAGTATTTTTATTATTTTATTTCTGACTTACTTTTTTCAAAATGTTGAACTATCATTACAGTAACTTATGACGATTATGAAAAATTTATTCACTTTTATACAAGTCGAATAAAATGATAAAAACCTTCAACAATTCTTTTTCAAGGTTTTTATCATTTTATTTAAGTTGTTTTGAAGTAAATGATATTTTCATAATCAATTTAAGTTAGTGTAATGATAGTTCAAGTTTTGGCAAAAAATAAGTCAGAAATATTGAAAAAACAATGCAAACTTTGATATTGCATATCTCCAAGTTTCTGCTGCTAGCTCTGGTGTACCCTGTATATTGATTACAATCATATTGGTGTCCAGTGATTTTGTACACAAAAAAAAAACTTATAGATATTTGACCGGTGATAAAATGTGAGTGCGAGGTTTAGTGCTAATTTCAGAATAAAACTCCAGTTAAATTAGCGTCGAGTGTTTTAAATTAACTAATAAAACTTTAATTAATTTCAAGTGTTTCATTCACCGTGATTCCCTGACAATATGTTAATCTTTCGAATTGATTCATTTTATTAATTTCAACAACAAAGGGACGTACATTGTTACGAAAAATTACAAATTCAGATACGAAATGAGATTTCAATTGAATGAAAACAATGCATACGAGTTTATTTATTGTCTGCTTTATCGCAATGTTTTCACATTGCAAAGGGGATACAAAAGACAAAATATTTCTCCTCTTATTGTTTTATCTACTGAACACCACAACACAGCCACCCATATGACCTAATAACTTTCCGCTGGTATCAAATAATATCACGCCGTTTGTAAATAGTACGGAGGTTCTACGCTAAGGGTGTCTTTTGTATAAAAGCCTGCGGATTACTCGTACACCCACGCAAGGAATATGACTTTCAAAGAGTCACCCGATGAGGTTTCATCGAAAAATTAGCTTCGTCTGTGTGTCTCTGTTCTATAATTTATCATAACTAAATATTCGTCGTAAACGTTTCGTTTAGAACCAGTCTTATAAACGTACGATAGTTAAATTTCAGACCAAATAAACCGAAATTTGATATATGTGACATATTTTTCGTCTTATAACAATCCGTTAGACAAATTTTAGTAAAATTTTACCGATACCGAAAGTCGAACTACCAGTTTACCGTCCGTCAGTTGAAATTGACAAAAATATGACAGATTGACGTATTATTTTTTAAGGTCCTATCCGTTGTCAATTAATGTTTAATGCTATTTGTCTAACATGTACATAAATACTGTGCTAACTGCTGCTAAATTTTCTAATAAATAAATAAATGTTTTCAGATGGCGATATAGAGTTATTAATGCATTTAAGTTCGTCGAATGAAGAACAAATTCGACGACAAAGAGTGTTCAATATATGGGTGGATTATTTTAATATTTTCATGACGAAGATTTTATCTACCGTTTTCGCTTGTCGAAAAAGTCTGCTTAAGAGCTTCAAGAAGATATTGGTCAAAATTTAAAAAGGCGCACGCGTAGGAATCTGACATTATCACCAACCACACAATTGCTTGTTGCCTTGAGATTCTATGCTCTTTGAAATATTATTAGCTGCTGGAGATTTTGTTGGGGTTTCAAAGGCTACTAGTGTAGTGTTGGGGGAAGTATCCCAAAAATCCGGTGCGAGCAAGAAATTTTAGGTTATGTTTATAGAAATTGTTGCATTTCGATAGAAAAGAGATATATTTCGCCTCTGACAGCTCTAAAATCATAGACAAGAGCAGTAGGACATTGCGATACTTACGGACGATAAAAAAGTTTTATAAGACGAGCGTCGGTAATATTTACTAACGAACGGTAGTCTGTTCGTTAATTGTTGATTTACTAGCGGATATTTGGTCTTTCGTTTATAAGACCGGCCCTTATTCAACAGTATTTAGGTTATCACCTTCAAAGAAGTCCCCAGCACATAAAATAAAAGCGCCATTATCTAATAGTCAAAATTTAAATTAAAATGTTATCTTCTTTTTCTTATAGTGTCATCTCCTATCGGAGGTTAGCGATCAAAGTGCCTATTGCGACTCTATTCACCGCCGTGCGAAACAACTCATTAAGTAGAGTTAGATTTGTACCAGTCCTTTAAGTTATGCAGTCACAAGATGCGACGTCTTCCTGCGCTTCTTTTTCCACTCATATCTCACTGGATGATGTTAAATAAGGATTTTCACACGTCTGTGTTTTACCCGATAACACCAATTTGGCATTTAGACTTCCCTTCCCACTCCTCCGCCTTCTCAAATTCTTGATCTCTTTTGGTGGGAACTTTAGTGCATGTTAGCCTTCGGTTATATTCATACGCATGTGAGAAATATGTTGCGAAGGTGTTCGTCTGTGAATAATACTGTAACGAGGCTAAAAAAAAATCACGCACTTCTGTCAAAGTGACAGTTGTTTGAAATTGGCACAATACTACCGAAAGATCTGGAATCACCTCCGACTTTTGAGAGACATCTCCAAAAGTCCGGAAAACGCGTGGAACTTTTCGGAAACGCGGGAAAATTCTCGAAATTTCAATGACAGCGTTGGCCAGTATAAATACGAGAGTTATTTTCCGTGCGCGTCTGACAGCGATAACAGAAGCGAAGGTAGCCGCTTGCGGCGGTCAGTCCGGCCAAGCGAGCGGTAGCGGTGAGAAGCCAGTGATGCCAAGCGAGCGAAAATTCGACAGCGATTCTAGAAAGTTCTTACGTAGCCAGATAAACCGAAGGGAATAATAATAAGTGCTGAAATTGATGGATTATTCTAGTGAAAAGTGAATAAAGTGTTAAAGCGAATATTTAGTGTATATTTACGAGTAATAAATTGTGAAACATTTTAATTTTAGGAATAGTGTTACATTAAATAGCAATGAGTGACCTTGTACGTTAGTTTAATTAATTAATCGTTATTAAATAAATCCTGTATTAAATCCCAGAGTTTTCATTAATTCTTCCTGCAGCCAAGATATGTGAGAATACTATGTTTTTGGTGTGTAGTGGGATTAACATACCAGTGTAGGGGTTGTCCTGACAAAGAGACGGGTGCGTCGAGCTGTCATATACTAACATTACTAACATTTTGTTAAATAATTAATAAATAGCCGAACTCGCCAAACGCATGTAGCTTAGTAAAGTACGTAACCAATATGGTTACCAATATCAAAATACGTCAGTGCAAATACAAAAACAAAAATTAATGACAGTTATAAAATTCCGCGTATTTTTTTTTTGATCAAGCCTCGTTTAGTTTCAGAAATTGAAGTAAAATCTGTAAAATTTTCCCGAGAGCTGGAAAACGAAAGATTTGTGAACACATTAAAACGGAAGTACAGCTACCTACACAGAGAGGGAAGGACGTAATAAATTCATTAAAAATATCCACTATTCCCAGTTTAGTGAATTACAAGCTTACCCTTAAATGGGGCGACCCCGCAGCGGTGGCGCTTTGAGGAAATTAAATTAACAATTGGGGCTGTTTTCTGTTGCCCATTTAGTAACGAGACTGCCTTGTAAATTGAATAAATTTGATTATTTGAGTCGTATTTTAAATACGGATGTTTACTTCATTATTTTATTTTTCCTTGTTTACTATTTCTTTATTGTTTTACTTTTATTGAACTTAAAATCAAATGATATTTTTATCAAGTAAAAATATATTATATAGGTCATATTTTTCTAATGGGCCACTGTCGAATTATGATAGTACATTAATTTTTTTAACGTGTTATAATTTTATGGAAAGGGAATGAAATAATATAAAAATCATCGATCACAAACTTAACTGGAGCAGTATTATGTGATTCGGAATAATTTTCACCATCGAAAAACTTCTAGATGTTTCTTAACACGGTGACTGTTATCGAAAACTTCTCGAGCGCTCAGTAAGTAATCTCGTAATTTATTTCGCTGTTCGATATTTCTACTACTATATTGCCACTATTAAAAGCACAATTTAAAAATTTTGATTTTATCATTTTATTTAACACTAGCTTACCGGCGCGGCTTTGCACGCGTAGATTTTTAGTAACTTTTAGTCACATTTTATTAATTTGTATATTAACCTTAACATAGAGATATATGCCAACTTCTCTATAGAAAGTATTTAAATATCTCTTACCCTTAAGGCAGAGTTCGTTAAAAATTCATCGCTCGACCATTTTTTCGTCGACTTTAGTTGTAAAATAGGTCACCACGAAAAGTCCTTTTATTTTATCGGGGTAATAAATAACTTATGTCTACTTTGAAAGCTACGCTAAATATAAGCGAAAGAATTTTTGAAATCGGACGAGTAGTTTTGGAGATTACTTCCTGCATTCAAACTTTACCTCTTTATATATTATTAGATATACTCGTAGTTGTACTTAATGCAAAAGAATAATACAATACATAAAAAAAAACTAATATTTGCTGAAAATATGTTTTATAATTATATTTTAAAATCAATGTGTTTTTTTTAGTAAAAACATGATAAATGATCAATGTCAACGACACGAATTTTTTAAATAAAATTTCACACATTTATGAGAAAAGACTTAATGAGGAGTGATGGATAGTGAAAATAACATGATATATATAAAAGCATATCGTTTAAATAAATCTACAATTTCCGAAGTCTGGCTGAATACCTAGAAACAATGAGAAACTCAGAAAATAAATAAAGATGAATTATTTTTTAAAATGTTGAATACACGAAAATTCTTGTCATATTAAAAATCTTTCTTTGTTCAAACTTAGCATTTTTTTTGAAAAATAAGACTAAGTAGGCAATACAAAAACTTTTTATAAATTTTAATAAAATGTACACACCACGTTTATTTTTAGCTTCCACCTAAAAGTTATTATACTGAATTAAGATAAATTATAGATGCCTCACAGAGACGCAAATAATATAAATTTTTTCTGAAGTTTACAGGTCTTATGATCTATTAATAGATGGCTTAAGTGATCAAAAATACTTTCTTTCCCAAATTAAAAGCTTCGTTCTGAGGGATATCAATAATTTATTTTAATCAAAGGTGAACAAAATCCTGTTTTTTCATAAAAATTTGAATAAAAATAATTATTGTATCATTTATAAAGCGACGTTTTCGTGAGTAATCCCTTGAAGGGGGCTTCATACAAACAAAAAATATAAATTACTAAACAACTTGCTAAAAAACTTATTTTTTATTACTTATTCACTAGATGACATGCAAAAAATGGAATTAAATTTAAACTTTAAAAATCAAGAGTGCCAGGAAGAATCAAGTATTTTCGCGGAGTGCATATTAAGAGTGAAAAACATTAGGTAGTCATGTAACGGTCTGATTCTATTACTTGTATTGTATTGAATACTTTATTTAATATTCGTTAGAACATAACATCCAATTCTCGTACGTAGTAATCGCATTTATTTAGTCGCTCACTATCGGTAAGAACTCGCTCGATTATTTCGTTCAATATCTGTCACCCCGAAATTCCACGACTGGCCACACCGGCCGTCGTCTCACGCGTACTTCGCATCGATATAAATGTCAACACAAACTTAATATATCGTCGCGATACGGCTCTATTTTAATAGGAAATGTGTTGGCTTTCTGTTCATTCAAGACGTTTGTAGTTTGTTCCCGTCACTTCCTGACTGTTTTAGACGTTCCTCGAATTACAGTTACAGCTAATTCCAGAGTGTGGTAATGTATTCCAGAATGTACCGGAGTGTACTAGAGAGTTAGATAATTTTGTTCCAAAGTGACATATTACGAGGGATTCCAATCGTGCGTTCATTGTTCCGAATTCTATCTATCATCTCGTCACAAAATGTACGGAACTAAAAAAATAAAATAATAGTATATTATGAATCTATCGCGCCTGACATCCAGGGTATTGCGAATTGAACCTACAGTTTTTTTGGACGACATACGTGGGCAATGAATGATCCATGAATTATTTGAAAACTATTTAAGATATAAATACACAATATTTTCATTTTCTTAATACAATAAACAACTAATAAAGTCTAACCGCTCAGTACACAGAAACCGTGAAAGGAAATTAATCCTGGGGCTTATGTGGGCGGCACGATAATTTTCTTCAAGGAACTGTATGTGTACAGATGTGAGCGTAAAGGATTTAAGTAAAATATATCCTCTTCCCTTTAATATTAGACTTAGGGATACGCATCCTTAGGGCTAATATTAAATATACCAGGTTGTAAAATTACGCCATAGAGATTAGGCCAAAAATATCTTATAAGCACTTTTATTTTCAGAATATCACCTCACTGTTCTGTATGAGAAATATTTATTTTCAATTTGAGACATCGATTTTTATGTAAAATAAAATAATTATAAATTTTATTTTTAAATAAGATTAACAATAGAAGTCATACAGAGACGAAACTATTTATGTGAAAAACAAGACTTTTTATAGAATGGCCCAGGACTAACCACCTGTATGAGCTAGCTTAAATTATCACCCTGGACAATGCAACGTTCACTAATTCCATCGTAAGAACATCCATGCATTGTCCAATTTTTGAATGTTCTGTATGTGTATGCTCCAAATCTGAAAACCTTTTGTTTATTTGAAGAGACTAAGCTAGTCCATCTGTAGTCCTTTCTCATGAATGTATACATATATTTCGCAACTAGTAATGATACCTATATAAGTGGAGTACTAAGCAATATTCTTTTTAATGTATATATGATATTTTTCCGGATCATTTAACATATTGCCATGGAATGGAATGCTTTTAAGAATTTATGCCGGATTCCTTGTTAATTTCATAACACCATCAAAACATCGAGAATGGTCTATGACAATCTAGGGTGATCTACAACCTCCGGGAAACGTCTACAAACATGATCTAAACACTAGTTTAATTGTAGCAGAGTTCTTAATTTTATAGTCGCTAGATGTCTCCCGAACATTTCACACACTTATTATTGTAGTATTCCTTTTAATACACACTAATTATCGTTGTTTCTATTGCTTTGATCACTTTCTAGTAAGCTAAGTTCAATGTTCGCATATAAAAGCTTCTCATCGCAGTATTTATTACCGTAATTTCAGTCACGAATCACTGATCACCTTGGTTATAATTTTATTTTATTTTATTTCATTTTATTTAATTTTAATTTTTTATTATTTTATTTATGTTTTAGTCAAAGTGCAGATTAAATAATCTTACCTACTTACTATACACTCAATTTTCCTCATTTTCATTATAGACATCGAAATTGGAATAATCAACTAATAGGCCCTATAAATATGTGATGCATTAAACTTGTCGTATTTTGAAGAACACTTTTGGTTAAAAGTGGTTATCTCGGACGATTTGCTTAATAAATTTCCTTTTAATTGCTCCAGAATATTCTAATGGTTCAATGGATAGAATTCTATGGTAGAATTTATCGATATTGAGATTGCTAGAATCAAATTTTACTTTCGTTGCAATTTTTTATTGTTTTGAGTATTTTTCTTTGGAATTCCTCTAATTTCAACAGTTTACTACGATTAATGCGATCAACAACTATTTTATTTTCAAGTGCACGATTTGTGTTTTAGCGATGAAATTATCTGTAATTACTGAACGCATAAACTTTCTCTTCCAAATTTTTTAACCTTTACTTGGAGTCATCCACTTAATTCGTACAGTAGTCGATAGATCTTTAAATTCTTTAAGAATATCATTGATTTCAGTTCGTATTTCCATTTTTCATCTTTTTCAACTTACCATGCAATGTATAACGTTGACCCCACCGCAACCTCTAAAAAAACAATGTTCATTTTCTGTCTATTTCTTCAAAAATGAACATAACACTTTGCCCTTTCTGTCGTAAATTCGCCGAAAAAATTACAATTTTCAAAGAGCCTAATCCGAAATCGCTAGTGTCAAATTTCTGTGTGAAATTTACATTTTTCCGATTCTACTCCTATAGAATATTCAATGGCCAACACTGATTCTAGAGTTTCAAAGACATTTTCTTTCGCCCTTAGCCCTTTTCACAGCTTTAATAGTTTTCCTCTCGAAGAACGGGCATCCGCCCTCAGACTTTAACAATACGAGCGCAAATGAAAAACTATTCTGAGAATTTCGTGTAGCGAAGATTTTTCCATCTAAACAAAATGTTTTAAATCTGTGTGGGCTTACAAAATGTTCACTCCTTCAATTTCCTTAATATGAATTTTGTAAGTCCGCTTCCTGAAAGAAAAATGTACAATGGTATTTTAATATAGAACCATGTTTACTCAGAGGGTCCTCCAATGAAATTTTTTGAATCAAATTACATTTTTTCACTTATTGGAAAATAACAGAATCGGTAAAGCCTTGCGAAAGGTTTTAATTTTATTTGTTAAAAAAATGTAATAAGATTTTAAAGTCGAATAATAAAAACTAAAAATAATTTAAAATCGAACAAGTTACAATCATACCAAAAACGGGTGTCGAGCCTCAACAACAACTTACTGTAGAGCATGCAAGAGAAGATGTGTGAATGTAGCCGAAGCAAAAGTGGTGTGCCGAAATAGAAGAATGTGGCATTATATCCTCTCTGCCTTTTCTAATAGGCGGAGAAACGGCGTGACGGATAGTTAGTTTTAATAAAAAAATCCGTTTTCTGGGCTATTCTACCATGTGTGTATCAACGTCCACTTATACAAATTTGCCCAGCTTCTATAGCTATACAAACAAAATTACTTGAATAACCTCTCAAGTAATTTTGTTGGTTTATGTATAAAATTACTTGATTCAAATGCACAATTTCTTTCATCTATTCAGAACATCATATGAAAATTTATATTTTAGAGAGTAATTTTTAGTGCGTTGTCACCAGTTTGAAGAGAGTTTGCTTCTACCACGTAGTGAGGTAAAAGGCGATACAATACTATAGAATAGATGTGCGTCACGTGCCAACACAAGAATGTGTCTCTGGATGTGTGGATACATTTTCCATCACAGAATACGCATTCAAACGCATAACCCGCTAAACGAGAAATAATTTCAAGTTACTTAAGTGGGAACGATGTCAACGGTACCGCGGACGGGAAGAGAATGACGAAATGGGCGAGTCGTTTGCGCTTCTTACAGGCTCCACCTTCGTACTTCTTCACCGTGCAGCATCACCAGAATATTTTTAGGGAAACTAATTTGATACCATCTGTCGTTTAGTTGACAGTACTTTACTATCTTTCCCCATTACTGAACTCTTCAGCTCGTCGTTTGAAGAGTACTTGGCTAGGTTGTGGAATCAACATGCAAAGATACCAAATGATCACAAACCATAAATATCTTTAGTAGCAGACTAAAACAATTTAATCCTTGTTTAACCTTTCCTTGACCCCATCTATCTCCTACTCGTCTCGCTATCTCGTTATAGATCCATATCTTGTTCTGTCACTTTAACATTACATATCGGAAATCTATTTCAAAGATTCCACTAAATTGTGTGCTTGTTTGGAACAAATTGCCAACTAGCAATAAGCCCTACTATTGTAATAATATGTATGTACAAGTAAAATCTTTCTTTTCTTCATTTTTGTTTAGATCTGTAGACCTGTTGTGGCTGCTATATTGTCCTTTTGCTGCCAGCTGTCCCTACATCTTTTAGTTAGTCTTTCTGGAGCTCTATTTCCCTGGAGTGCTTGATCTCTAGCTACTTCTGCGGCTCTGGAGTCTGTTCACATAATCATTCCAGAACCTTCATCTTTGTCGTCTTCATCTTACAACGTCCTTGACTTTGCAGATTCTGTGGATCTCGGAGGGTGTTGCTGGCGATATTTCTTATTATTTTCACCTCGCTGGTTCGAAGGAAGTTTTAGTTTCGGACATGATGGGAAAGACACAAATTTTGCAAAACATACCTTACTTCGGATATTCATGCATTTATTTTTCTAGATAACATTCTTTAAGCATTCTGATATAGCTTTGGCTTAGCCAGCTTTATATATGAATAAATAAAATAATTAAGTAGATAAAACACTTGTTTAAAATAATCTCTAAAAATTCACGGGAAAAGTCAATTCGATGGTAATTCGCCTGTCATTATTAGAACACCCTGTCTTGTTTTTTTATTATATCCATACATTTTCAATTACCTACTGTTAATTAATATAAGATAAGATAACTGGACTAGCGCGAATCGGTGCTTATAAAACGCATTAACGGTTTATCCGTCGAGTATTTTTAATCAGAACATGGTGAGGTCATGAAAAAGCTCTCACGTGTTCTGAGACTGCTATTGGGGTGGTAATGGCGGCGTATGTTGCCAATCCCATGGTGAGTTCATAGAATTTTCATTTCAACCGTAGAGAAGCTCCGGAAGCAAGTGAATGTTAAAGAACAATCAGTACAATTAGTTAAATGGTACTTAAATAAAATATAACAAATAACATATCAATAAAGAGTATAACAAGAATAAAAGAGGAGTAGCTTATTAGTGTAGTGTTCCAGCGAATATTAAATAAAGTGTTCCCAGCGATAATAGTGTTCATGGACTAGTGATAGCTTACGAAATAGTGTGATTTAAAGAAATAAGTTAAGTTTAATCCGTATTATGCGTGCATTTCATAATTCATTTATCACTAATTAGAAAATCACTAATTAATTTCCAGTATTTTCATATAATTTCACTATATTTAGTTGGCATAACAATTAGCGAAGGGAAAAACTACATTTCAAAATG
This sequence comes from Agrypnia vestita, assembly GCA_016648135.1. Lineage (NCBI taxonomy): Eukaryota > Metazoa > Arthropoda > Insecta > Trichoptera > Phryganeidae > Agrypnia > Agrypnia vestita. The sequence goes on along the minus strand of JADDOH010009522.1, from coordinate 56,673 downwards.
AAGACTACAATACACATACATTCACCAGTTTGAAGACTACAATACACATACATTCATCAGTTTGAAGACTACAAAGTGTACACTACATTTGTAGTAAAAACTACACAAAGTAAACTAATTGTAGTACTACGAAATTGTGGTACTAATGAAGTGAAGTAATTGTAGTATTTATGAAGTGAACTATTACAGCACAACAAAACTGAAGTACTAATGAAGAAAAGTAGTTGTAGTATTGTAGTACAATATCAATCTTTTATTATTTTTTTCCAAAATAAAAGGTTTGATGAATACTGACTGACTGACTTGATGATGACTATATCGAAGACAAATACCGACATTTTTGGTAAAATAACATTTGGCGACCTAAAAAAAAGGTCAACGGGAAAAATATTTAAGACACATGCCGATATTATATATAGAAAAATATATTAAAACACATAGAGATTCTTCATTTATCTACATCAACTTTCCAAAAATTTCACAAAAAAATGTACTATTTTAATTATTTTTTAAAATTTTATTTATTTATTTATTTACTTTATTGTTTATTTATATTTTTTAATATAAGTTACTAATAACTGCCACACTAGGTAAAAACCTGTTTTGTGGCATTTATTCTCATATGATATTTGTGTAATATTAACAAATGACAATTACAGAAAGTATATGAAAATAGATCAATGTACTGATACTTTCAATAACTTTGAACATTTGAACTTACTTGTGTGTACTTTGTAGTGTTCACTTTAAAATGAAGTGTACTGTTTGAAGTATGTACTTTCAATAATTTTGAAGTATGTGTAGTTTGTAGTGTGCACTACACTTCAAAAGGTGTGAAGTGTACGCTTCAATTTAATGTAGTACTACATTGTAGTAGTTAGTACAGAGCGGACCCATCACTAATTACAATCATCATATTAACGTCAATTTTCTTTCTTTTCGGTCAAGTCTTATAATAACTGTGCTGTAAAATTCGATAAGGCCTATAATAAATAATGTAATAGGTAAATAAAACATATTAAAAAATGTTATTAAATAAAACATATCAAACAGAACATGTTTTAAAATATTTCCAAATAACATAGTATTTGCGCGTGGTTGATTGTAAATATTTTGAGGCGATTTAAATGGAAAAAAAAGTAAGCGGAATGGCCATGAGATGAGTGTCCGGAAATAGGCTTCAGATGAGATACCGTGAGGCAGCGAATAAACCGGAAGTGACTGAAAATGCGCGCCGTGATACGTAATCGTGAAATCATATTTTTCACGTGATTACGCCTCGCACCGATCGTGCGCCGTGCGATGGCTGAACAAAAATTCATTTTAGCGAATAATCCAATTAGTAGTAGTAGTAAATATTTGCGTCCGATAAAAATTACAACATTTTCGCAATAACTTATGTAAAACTATTTCTTTTTGTACCTGTAACGTATTTTGCGGACTATAAGGCTCAGGACTCACGGATTATGCAATATATAAAATAGGTGTACCCGTAAGTAATCAATTATTTTTGGTGTGGAATGTTTGCTTCAGTCAAGCTCAGTAAAGTGAACGTGTAAAGACGTGACTGACCAGCCTATTCCACAAAATACACGAAATCACACCAAAGACCGTAAAAATTCTGATGTACCAGGCATACGTCAAGAGTAGAATAGGATATTTGATACCCTTCTGGAGAACCGGAAACAAAACTAACCTAAACAGACTCTAACGACAGCAAAACAAAATACTAATGGTCTATGATCTGAAATACCGGACACCAACTGAAACTGTATACCGTATAACACAACAATTAAACATCGAAAGCATTACAAAAATCGAAACACTTAAAATCATTCACAGACTAGCAATTGGCGAAATACAAGATGAAGACATAAAATTACACAAAATACACGAAAAACACCAATACAACACTAGAATGGCTCAAAACTATCACATAACACACGCCAAAACAAAAGCAGGACAATCCCGACTAATTTGCAACGGATTAAAACTGACCACTGACAAATTCAAAACAGATGTGACAAAAATGCTAAAATTCGGCCAACTATAAAAAAATGACTTTGTATCTAAATTATACTATTATTATTTCTTATATTGAATTATGTAAAAATGATTATCCATAAACCTTTTAGGTTTCCATTCTATTTTAAATAAAAAATATACGCAATATTATAATCCGTGGTCTTGTGACTTGTGACAATTAAATTAATTTTTTTTTATTACTCCGTTGTAAAATGGCGGACAATCAACTAACTGAAGAAAATTTACGTCATTGCATGCTGTTTCATTTTCTATCGGTTGTTAATGCAACGGTTGCAACAAAAAAAAATTGTGATGTGTATGAAGATGTATTGAAAGTAAATAATTGCCAGCGTTGGTTTAGAATATTTTCCGGTGGTGATTTTGACTTGTCTGATAGCGATCGAAGTGGGCGCTCGGTAGGGTTTGATAATGATGCTTTAAAAACATCTAGAAGCAAATTTTTCTTAAAAGTCTACCAACAAGATGGTAAAAGGTCCTAGATAACGATGAAGATTAAATCGATTAAAAATAAAATTAAATGTAGTTCAATTCTTTTTTTGTTGCCACTTAAATAATTGTATACCTAATATTTTATTTTATTTATTCGTATTAGAGGTTACAATGCAAGAAGATGTTTTACAAAGAAAAAGATTGAAACATTTGAATAATATCTGCTCCGTACGTGTATTAATCGCTTACAAAAATATCTGTAAAATTACATATTTAAAGGTGATGTGTTTAGTGTGTGTGTGTGTGTGTGTGTGTGTGTGTGTGTGTGTGTGTTTGTGTGTGTATGTGTGTGTGTGCGTTGTACGTTGGTTTGAAGCCTATGTATTATTGTTTTTGCTTAAGAATATATTAGGTCCTTACATATGAAGTTGGCGTTTAGTATGGGAGGAAAAAAAAGCCGATTTTTTTTTATTATAATATATTTATTTAATCAAAGTATGTACCATTGCTATCTATGCACTTTTGCCATCTCATAGGTAGTTCATCGATCCCTTTACTAAAAAAACCATTCGGACGGGAATCAATAAAATCTTTGAAGGTGGTTTAGACTGCCCCATCGGAGTTGAATTTTTTCCTTTGCAAGAAGTTATCCAAATTTCGAAAAAATTGTAATCTGTTGGGGCAAGGCCCGGAGAGTACGGTGGATGTCTTAGACATTCCAATTGAAGCTCCTCTAATTTGGTAGCCGTCTGTTGTGCAGTGTGTGGTCTAGCGTTATCATGAAGCAGCAGTGGCCTAGAGCGATTAACCAGCCTCGGTTGTTTAGCAGCTAGCTTTTCCATCATGGTTTGCAGTTGCTGACAATAGACATCTGCCGTAATCGTCTGGCCAGATTTAAGAAAACTGTAGTGAACGACACCAGCACTAGTCCACCAAACGCTCACAAGTAACTTTTTTGGAGTCAATTTTCGCTTGGGGCATGGTTTGGCTGGTTCGGCAGGGTTCAGCCATTGCGATGAGCACTTCCGATTATCGTACAGGATCCACTTTTCATCACAGGTAATGATTCGATTTAAAATCCCTTCATTATTGTGCCGGGTGAGTAATGCAACGCAGCAGTCAACGCGCGTTTGTTGATTTGCTTCACTCAATTCGTGAGGTACCCACCTTTCAAGCTTTTTCTCCTTACCAATTTGCTTCAAGTGGATTAAAACAGTTTTATCACTAACACCGCAGCCTGCAGCTAACTCGGATGTGGTTTGCGATGGATCCGCTTCCACAATAGCCTTCAATTCTTCATTATCAACTTTGGTCTCCGGCCGTCCACGGGGCTTGTTCTGCAGGTCGAAATTTCCAGAACGAAAACGTTGGAACCAAAAACGCACTGTGTTTTCTTTTGCGGCACCGTCGCCATACACATCATTAATCCTTCGAGCCGTTTCTGCAGCACTGGTGCCACGGTGGAACTCGTACTCGTAAATAACGCGATATTTCAAGTTTTTCATTTTGTAAACTGAGTGACGCAGAGAAAAAAACAATTGAGGAAAAAACAAATGAATTATAATTTTCAAAACAGAAATACATGATTAAATAGCTGTACAAATTTGGATTTGGAATTCCTAACCAAAGAGAAGATATTTGAGATCAAATTTGCCAGTACGGCAAAACGCCAATTGCATATGTAAGGACCTAATACTTTGTGTCTAAAACTACACTTGTGCGAAAAAAATAAATGCTGCAAAGTGTTGTGTTATATTGTATACCTTGAAGTGTAACACAGCTGGTCAGAGTGCACATGAGCATGTCTATAGCGTGGGAGTATATAAACGATGTGCTTTGAAAATAGGACTAACTAGCAGGTGTTGTCGATTGGGGCTCGAACCACCGACCATCTGATCACAAGGCAAGGTATTTATTTATACACATATATAAAATAAAAAGTGGGATGGCAATTTTTTTTAAAACGTTTTTCCAATTACATGTAGGTTTTATGAATTCCAGAGAAACTTCCTTGAGTAGTGAAAGATTTTTTGTATTTATCTCAGAAATAGCTCAGTGTGATGTTGCCTTTGCTTTTATATCCCGCATTTTAAATAAAATAAAATTAAAAATTATTCTAATGCTTCAAATTCTTAATAAAATAAACTTGAAGGCACTGTCTTCAGTCTTGTAAAGGTGAAATTTTCTTCAGTTACATAAGGGTTGAAGAAAAACGAATATGTCATCCTATTTTGAACACTATTCAGAAGTTGTTTGTAGATTTCTGAAGTCGCCTTGCACATTATTTGATTATTGTATTGTAACGAAATTATAAACATAAGGAAATGCGCACTACCAGAAGGCCTCGTAATATGTTAAAGACAATAACACTACGAAATCCTTTGGGATACTGAAGCAGTTTGGAAGCGGCGGAAACAATAGTAATATATACAATAATATCGGAGGTTCGAAAACCCAACGTTTTTCGTATAAAAAGTAGAGCTGGTGCCGCGGAGTACTGATAAAACCGTTAGCGAAATCAGTGTTACCAACGCGTGTGCGATACCAGCGACAACAGATTAATCGAAGCGACAGATATCGGGCGAAATATTTATGTACGTGGAGAATTCAAGTGCATAACGGGCTCGAGCGAACGGCGGTCTATCCGCTCATGTAATTTAACACATAATTCCAGGGTGTGGGTACACATGACGGGTAATCACTCGCTGATGAGTCGGGCAAGCGCCTAGGATGGCGTCTTGCAGTATAACAACCAACTCCGGAATCCTCTGCTGGGTCCTCAGACCAGATCCTCTGTGAGTCAAGCCTCGGACTCAATATCACTTAATAACTCCATACAATGTCTGAATTGTATTTTAGATAACGCAGAACATACCAAAACATATTGAAAAATAACATTATTCAAATGAAATTCATGTTAAGTGACTGCGAATTTTTAAAAATAATTCATAAATCCTTTAAAAATTTTCGGTGTTTTAATTTGCCTGCCATGGCCACGTCTCTGACATTATTTTATCTGGGAATTCATCTTTGTCTTCTTCCCTTAATTACACATCTAATTATCTTTCTTCGCACAATCCTGTTCACTAACATTTGGATAAATATTATGATTACGAACGACAAAAGGCAGAGACGTCATCTTAATCACGCAAACCACTGTTTGAGAAACAAGACACAGAGCTGTTTAGGGGCGCACGTAAATTACGGTTTAGGGGTGCGCAGCCGATGGGGGGCGGGGGTGATGCAACACCCCGCAGGCAGTGGCGGTGCCGATTATTAATATCACTGCACTAATCCCGGGGCACGTGGGGTCGACCCTCCCATGTAAAGTAAATATTCAAAATGTCATACTTAATTGAATCTGACATTTCGAATATTTAAGATTCGAATTTTTTCAAAAGAAGCTAAAAAATGTTAAAATTCCATTCATTATTAACACAGTATACCCAGAACAGTAGTTTATCTCCGGCCTGTCGGCGAGTTATTAGCCTACTCTTGCGTTGACGCTAGGGTTGTCACTTTATTTTTACTCCGTTTCTTTTACCTCGTAGCGTCTGAGATTCCGACGCATAAGGTAGACACGAAACCCGAAAATTTCTGTAATTAGTGTACCTAGTTTCTGCACTTAAATTGCAAGAACGCTCATTAACATCAACGTAGACTTTTAAAAGCTCACAGTCTTTGTGATAGTCAACACACCTTTTTATTAAAGCACCACAAACATAAAAAAGGCATTTTTTCAGGAAGCGCATTTTTTTTCTAAAGCGGCGGCTGCGAGCGCGAATGGCACCGAAGGCACGCCCTTACTGCCTTACTGCCGCCGCCTTGTGCCCCCATATTCTATGTCAATGTGTGCATCACAGTGCGTGCGTACACGGCGCCGAGCACGCACGCACTCATTCTAGTGGGTAGCGGCCAGTTTGTGTGAAGACGTATTACTGTTCTTAGTATACTGTGTTATTAGTGAGGTTACGCGATGTTTTTCTATGTTCAGAAGGCCTCAATCCTAAAATAAAAATATTAACAATTTATTTTTTGCAACGCTGAGCTAATTTCTTTAGCTTAGCTGAACTTAGCTTAATTAAGCTGGCTAAGACCAAAATTTTTCTCCATCTAGATGAGATAACCCTTTTACAAAATGGTTTGAAAACAATGACGGTTTTACATTGGAAAATATTGTTGTTTACTTAAAAATACTTAAATATAATTAACTAGCAGACCCGCCACGTTGTCATGCCTGAACATTATCTGGACATTACAACAACAATAAAATAAAAAATCCTAGAGCCCAACTGCAGCGCCACCTAGCGAGTTCAGTTGTTCAGAATCTAAGCTATCCAGGGACCCACTCGAACGCACACAAAAAAAATCATCAAAATCGGCCCAGCCGTACAGAAAAATTATACATGTAAAGATAATAATAATAATAAGTTAAAAATATTTAAAAAAATACAAATTTCGAAATCAGTTATCTCCATAAATATAGCTCATAGGATACTCATGTTTATTTTTATTGACACTGAACATTTTTCATAATAATGTATGCACAAATCTACCTCTTAATTATTTAACAGTTTAAGAAGCCCTAGCACCAATAAGCAGGTCCTATTCAAAACTTTTATATTCTAACAATGAATTTATAGTTCTGGGGGAGGTCTGTGCTATATTTCTAGTTATTTCGTAATTCGCACTTATTAAAGTGCTCCGATTTAATTCGTGTCTGGTGATTTAAATAATAAATGAAATTTTAAATAACTTCCAGCGTTTCATGTCCCAATGACAGTATAAAGACACAATAAAAATATAGTGAAGAGTTACCTACCACAGACCCAAGGCCGTTTTAAGAGTAAAGCTCATATTTCTACACCTATATTGTCATGTTTAATACTTAAGTTTTCTCCCCGCCCCACGGAAATCGAGAAAACAGCGTTCGTGCTATATATAAGTAGAGTGTTAAATATAAAATATTCTGAATTTTTTTGTGAGATATTTTTAAAATTTGATCAAAAACTATTTTACAGCCCTCGAAGTATTATTTAATTAGCCGCCACTGTTCAGTGAGAACTTAGGATAGCAGTAATAACAGGCTTGTCTTCTATTACCAAACAGGAATATTGATTTTAGAACCGTGTGTTGCAAATTAGTTATATCTCATATATAAGATTTTCCAAACTAGCCTGTCTTTTGACGCTATAATCAGGTAACAAAGTTGTTATCTAAATTATATAGCCACATTTTAGCAAAATTTTAACGTCATTGTTATTAAACCAAACTGCCAAAAAGTAAAGAAAATATCTAGAATATTTTGAGCATGTTAAATTTTTTTATTAACACAATACTGGATTGTATCCCCAATGGGACATCATTAATCAGGATATATTAAAGCTACCATATAGAAATGAATTGTTACCAGTTAAAAAAAAAACATTTTAGAGTACATTAAAACATTATTAAGGACATCGAAATAAAAACAAGTGACAAAAGTAAAAAAACATCCAAACTAACGAAAATTAAAATGATTTATTTTAAAAATATTTTCGAGGAATATTTATCAAAATCCGTCTTTTTATTTTCAAAGAAAATGCTAAAATATTTTTTTTTATGCTGGTAACTGACGTTTGACCCGTTTGACGTTTGAAACCATTTAAGGTATGTTTTTATTTTCATATTTAATGTTTTTACATTTTTAGCTTTGGTCACAATAAAATTTACATGTTTAAAGAACTGCAATTGTAATGATTTTATGTTTTATGCTATTTTCTCCGCACCGCGGGCAGAACAATTTTAATAAAAAAAAAATAAAAAAACAAATTTTCAAATACATTAAACGTTTCAGACAAGGGTGGGTTTCCGTCTCGCGTTTTGGGTAATAAAATCAGAAAAAAATAAGCTACACTAAAACAAACTATTAACTGGAGCAGAGGTTTGTTAGAAAGAAGTAAAATCACTTTTTTAAAGTACTCGCGACTTTGCAGACGGGCAGCGTAACGTTGTTAAAATCAAGGAGTACTGAACACACCCGCCGTATAAAGTCTCCATATGTTATTTATACTTAAAAAATAGACATAACTAGAATTTAACGGTCGAAATGGTCTTAATCAATTTTTCTTTGTAAATAAAATATATAACCATGCTGTATATATTTCGTCTTTCGTTCATAAGATCAGTCTTAAATAGGGTTGTGCTATTGTAGACTTTTTTTTTTTTGAAAAGGGAGAAAACATTTTTAAGCAATTGGCTATTCGGCAATAGCCAATTGCTTAAAAATGTTCTCATGTTTTCACGGCCGTTCAGAATGTTTTGTGAACAGTTTTCTGGGATATTCTGCCGTGTATGTGTGACCTCTCTGGCCGTCGTTTCGGGTCCCATTGCAAGGTCCATCATCAGGGCTGACGTAATGAGTGTGTGTTGACGTGTAGGTATGTTGACATCCGCCAGTAGATAAAACAGTGACGACGCTACAGTAATTCTTGACAACACCTGCCTCCTACACGGAAGCATAACACACTACATCAAGCCATACATACCCTGCTTTCGACACGGTACTGCAATCCACACACATTATTGTTATTGACAACACCTGCCTCCTACACGGAAGCATAACACACTACATCAAGCCATACATACCCTGCTTTCGACACGGTACACAATCCACACACAAATTAACCTAACACAATCTTGGACACACCCTGACTTCGGTACGGTATTGCAAGGCAATACTTAACCTATATTTCAACACACACTCATCACATCAGCCCTGATGATGGACCCTGCAAAGGGATCCGAAATGTCGGCCAGAGAGGTCACATATACACGGCAGAATATCCCAGAAAACTATACACGGAAAAGCCAATTGCTTACCTGCTAGTATAGGTACAAAAGCCTTTTTGGGTGCTTATAGGTCTTACGACCTTTCGTATGGCTGCTTTAAATAATCACTTTAAACAATTCCCTCCATGATAGAATATTAAATCAATCCAATTTTTTAATATACAAAGTGTCTTGCAGCTAGTAGCAAAAACTTTACAGGTGAATTCCTGCCTTTATATGGTCCGAAAATTTTAAAGTGTCATTTCAGTAACTTACATCGATTATGAAAAATTCATTCGCTTCTGTAGGTACAATTCAAATAAAATGATAAAAACCATGTATATACATAATTATATTTTCAATTTTCGTATCACTTTATTCGACCTTCTCGTTCTGGTTCCACAGCTGGTGCCCATAATTATTTATTTACTATGAGTTTGTAATTTTTGTAGCAATTATAATTAGTAAATAAGTCACGCTTTACTAAAAATTATCCTCGTGATCCAAAGGTCGCAGGTTCGAATCTCACTCCAGACAAGCAAGTTAGTCCTATTTTCATAGCACAAGCGTTTAGCTTAATTTGAAAATAGTAAGAATATTGATGTGACACGAATTCCGTGTTCGCATCTCTATTTAAAAAAAAAATTCTATTAATTATATAGCATATCTTTCTAATACTTTTAATATAAATACAAGTTGTTGAATGTAAAATATTTAGATTGATAATGCCCTCATAAGGTGAAACGCGTCTCAGAAAATTAAAAAGGTAGAACTAAAAACAATTTTTTTTATTTCCATATGTCGCGCTTTATAATGAAAATACGTTTTAACTTTAGAGACTCAGTTTACTAGAAGATTTTTCAAGAATAAATACTTTAAATACAGTATAAGTGTGTCCTAAATATATGCGTGGGGGACATACATCCGCTGCGATCCAATCCCCTTGCCTAAATAAGGGATTGAGTTCAAACCTGTACAACTGTGTACCTTGCGATCCCACCCCAACACGGGTTGACCGGCGTTGGTATAGAGTATAGAGTGAGCCACAATTTTTGGCATTTTTAAAAATTCATTTAAAAACAAGTCGTTTGATAATTAATGTTTATTTAATTAAAAATTATTATTTTTTAAATAACCAGCTGCAACCCGTCAAAAAGACAGTACTTTAACATGTCAAATTTTTTAAAATTAATTTAAAGAAGTAAAATACGTTATAGGAAGCTACGGACAGACAGACAATGAAATTATTATTATTGTGATGTCGTCTAAATGTCCGAAATTCCTCCACTGACATTCTTAGAATCTGGCACCTAGGTTTTGAAACAAATACCGATAATGCCCTTTGATGAAATAGCTACCCAAACTGTCACTTTCGGAGGACGGAGAGGCCTTTGATGTTTGGGTTTGGGGTTCTCCCAGCTCCAGAACCTGAAATTCAGCTTATTTACATGCTCGTTTAAATGAAAATTGGCTTCCTCGGAGAGAAACATGGTGCTAAAATTGGTGAACCGCTCTAACGTGCGTTGTCTCAATAAACCTTTTTCCTAAAATCCAATCCAATCTTGCATCAATTGAATCTTATATGGGAATATTTTCAAGTTCATTTTCAAAAATTAAACCGAAATCAATTTTGGTATCGCCATAGCAGCAGAATGCAGAAAGTGCAAACACTTATGACCTGCGCTATGCACCACCGAAAAAATCATCTAACACTACACTAAGCTTGTTAGGTTAAAGTTCGCCTTAAAAGCATAATTTTCGGTAGAAAATAACACATTTAAGGCATAACTTAACCATTAAATCATCTAAGCATTAATTCTGAATTCGGGTCTATGTGAAGATCCGGTATTGACAATGAAACATCGGCATTTATTCTCGTACTGTTGAAAAATATTTAATTTATTCTTTTTAATTTAAGTAAACCTATTATTTTACATATATGATACACATTATTTAATTTTGATGGATTTATTTTAAATTTTTACAGTCCCATGAAAGTATTAACTTGTACATGGAACAGGTGGACATCACAAGTGTGACGACTGATAAAGATGACTGTATTTTTAAAAACACATAGCACATACACGCAAAGAAATATGTGCAGAATATTTAAAGATAAGACTGTTATATTTATTTTACAATATTTAAAAATAAGTATGTTAAGATTAATATCACAATCCCATCACTCAATTGTTTAATGATTTTTTGAACTCTTTGAACTATGCATAATGTTGTATAGTTCTAATGTTCGCTGTTAGATTAGTGAAATATTTAATTCGTAGATATCTTAAGTGGTGCTGCATGGCTGTTTTACTGTATCTAGGTATATTTAGGGTTCCAATCATATGCGCTCTTTTACTCTTGTCTACTTTAATCTTGAACTAGTGTATTGTTAATTAACAGTTTCTTTGTGTTTGTAATATTGAATATAAATACCTTCTTCTTATGATGCCATCTCCTATCGGAGGTCGGCGATCATTCTGACAATTACTATTTTATTTACCGCCACACGAAACAACTCAGTTGACTTACATTTATACCCTTGCAGCTATGAGATGCGGCGTCTTCCTATGCTTCTCTTACCACTTATTTTCCCTAGATGATGAGTTGGTTTACATTTTATGTTGGTCCTCTTTTAATATATCCGAGATACTCCAGCTTTTTTCTTGATAGTTTGCAGCACCTCTCGGTCTTTTTCCATACGCCGGAAGACTTCATAATTAGTCACTCTATCCACCCAGGTAACTTTCAATACACGTCTATATATCCACATATCAAAAGCTTCGACTTTGTGGATTAGTTCTTGGTTAAGTATCTACGCCTCCACCCCATATAAGAGAATGGCAAAAATATAACACCGAACCATACGTTGTAGGGTTAAGACACGATTAAAAAATAACGGTCTCAAAGAAATGTATCATTTTTAAACTTAAAATACCTGCATTTTAAATTGCTTGCGCCAAAATTTGACGTCATTTATGTAATCAGGATCCTTTATTATGCCAGGGAATTTATTTTTTAAAAAATTTGTGTTTCATTTGTATTACTAACTTATTCCTTCATATGTACATAAAGATACACTACTGTAAGCTTAAATGTATGGTTCAAAATGTACATTGAAATATTACATAACTTTAATTAATTGTCGTATTTCTGGCAGCGTAATCCTCGAGGACAGGTGCGATATTCGTAATTATTGTCAAAAATTTGTAATAAATTGGGTCGTTCGGTTCCTGCGGGACACCGGGTGGCCATCTGACTGCCGCGGCCATATTCCCATGGCATTTCGCGTACAGACGCCGCCATCACAATGAAAACGAATTTTCCACCTTCGCAAAGGCCCATTCAATGCGGGATTACACAAACGGACCGCCGCTCTCGAGTCTCGGCCATTGTGCAAAGATTGTCAATTAATAATGCGGGCATGTCATGTACATGACGAGCTTTCCCTTAAAAAATAAATGTGTTTATCACATTTATTTTCTAACTCTTAAAAAACTGTACTAAAAAATACTTTCGGGAATGGTGGCATAACACAGCGGTACCTGATTAAAAAACGGCATAGTTTATGATCAATATATTAATATATATAAATATATATATTATATATAATATATTATATAATATATTAACTATATTGATATATAGGTTCTAAACTGAGTGGTGGAATGTGTCGGTGTAATAATAATTTCTTTCTTAAGTTCTGGGAGAAGAATGTTCTTGAAGTTCTATGACGATCCAAACAGTGTACTAAAAATCTGCGTGTGCAAAGCCGCGCGGGCAAAGCTACTATGTGATAAAATATACATATATACGATACAGATAAGTCTTTTTAAAGGTCCCTATATATAGTCATGTAAGGTTAACATACATATTTGCATTATTTTAGTAAATTATCATAAAATAATGGCATATCGAATTTGCGTGCGCTGACGCTGACGTGCCATTACCAACTGAATTCAACGACGCGGTCGCCAGGTCACCTCAGTCGCATGCAGTCCGTCTTTATCTAACACGTGTTACGTAATTCTACTCGGTAGAGTCACGTGTCTTCACACAAACTCTTTCGATATTGTTTTCGCTTTCACCCAAGCAACCGCCGTCTCTGTCCTACATGAAATGTATGGTATTGTCATGCTCTTTCTTGCTCGATTTAATTGCGATGTATAATATTCTGATCTCTTTTACATACTGGCCGAAAATATGAGAGTAATAAATAAATATTTTTTAATTAAACAATCCGTACATTCGTAACACTTTAATTTAGACATTTTCGTGTGAAAATGTAGATTCGATAATTACAAAAAATGTGACGTTTCAGTTTTCGTAAATAAGGTAGATATTTCATATTTTCTTTGACATGTAGACCTACGTTACACTACCGACACACAGGAGCTAATAAAGCATTTGAAAAATTCCGCGTAGGAGTGGAACTAAGCAGGCGATATTTGTATTATAATGAAATCGCAAAAGAGATTACGTACAGAATCTCTCTTACCATGTAACTGTCGACAATAACATAGAAGCCTCTACCACTTTCTCGTATTATCTACAACCTTTGCAAAACGTCTACAAACGACTGGAACAGTCGAGAAGCGAACCTTCTCCTAAACATTAAAATAATCTAGAAGGTTCGAAAATACCAGCATTTGGGTATAAATATGAAACTACGCCGCGGCGCAGGGACAGTCGTCGTGTTTTGATAGTGCGTTTGGTGCGAAGTCGGCCGCGAGCCGCGAGGTGACAGACAGGGTGGCCAGTCTTGAGATAATCGAGCGATAAATAAAGCGAAATAATCGAGCGGAGTATCTAAGTGATGAAAGAAAAAAGTTTTAAGTCATTTCTCCATAACCACGATACGTAAAATTCTCGAACTGATGTTAACCAACGTCACGCTGTTTCTCTGGCGGGGTAGGCAGAGAGGATAAAACGCCACATTCTTCTACATTGGCATACCATTTTTGCTTCGACTACATTCATACATCTTCTCATGCATGCTCTACTGTCCTTCAATATCTGTAATATGTGATCGTGCCTGATCTTAGTAGAAAATATATGAGTCACATATATTTTCTTAAACATACATTTCTCACTTTTTTCATTCTTTATTCTATCTACCACGCTACAGCCAGCATTACGATCATTTTAATTTCGTTCATTCCTCAATCTATTGACCAGTGATTTTCCGTACAAGCACCTTAGTCACCGCATTCAGTCTACTTTCATTCCTTTTTTGCCAATTCTAGGCTTAACTTCCAGAGCGTCATTTAATATGTGTTTCGTAGTCACTCTTTTTAGTCACATTTAGAAAAAAACACAATACCAAGACTAAGAGACAATTTTAAAATCCCAAAATGCAATATAAAAAAATATCAACAAGGTTTCATATACTCAGGCATGAAATTTTTTAACAACATTCTAATCGAAATGAAAAAGATACACGATACCGAACAATTGAAGAGCAAATTGAAAGAACATCTCTATGAACTGAACTAGACACCATTACATTCAAAGTCAAAGACGTTCACTCTACTAAGAATGTTCTTAGGTTTTCACGGCCACTCAGAATCTTCAAGTTTGTGTTTACTGGGGTATTATGCCGTGTTGTTACGACCTTTCGGGCCGACGTTTCGGATCCCATTGCAGGGTCCATCATCAGGGCTGATGTGTTGTCTTGAATGTTGGTGTTGTGCAATGCAATGGGATCCGAAACGTCGGCCCGAAAGGTCGTAACAACACGGCATAATACCCCAGTAAACACAAACTTGAAGGTTCACTCTACTACTCTCCTTTCGATATCGTTCTCAGCCTTGCCGTCTCTATTAAATATTCTTCCCAAATACATAGACGTGTTCACTAAATATTCGTGGCTTACTATCACATCATCATCATTTTTACTGTTCTGTAAAAAAATATCTCCAATTTGTTTGTTATTATGTCGTTGGATTTTTTGTCGCTTGAGTCTTTTGCTGTGTTTTGTTACTGGACCAAATGTCAGTGGACCCTTTGTCGCGTCATGGGTTCAAGATAATGTCAGAACAGAAGAGTGGCACTCCATTCTCTCTGATTATCCCTTGTCAGTTATTTGTTCTTTGGGAACGTTGACAGCAAATCTGAAAACTAACACTGTGATAAAAAAATAGTAAATAATGCCAATTACGAACTTTCCACTGTGATGATTGTTAATGATATAAGCAAGGTGTAACAATATAAGTTAACTAGCTGTAACCCGTCAAAAATTACGGAACTTTTACATGCTGGTTACTAAGAAATAAGTATTTATTTATTTTATTTAAAAAATTGAAGAAAAAAATTAAAATGCCTAAAAAAATGTATAATTTTTTTTTTTTCGAAAAATACATTTTAATATAAAGATGTTACCGACGTTACACATAGTTACGGGGACAGACAGACAGATAACAAAATAATTGTTTTTTTTTATTACAAAGTATGTTAAGCAGAGGTGGGGAGGATGGAGTGAGATGCACGATAAGGATAAAGGAAAGAAGGATGGGAGTATGTGGGAACACAAATTGAGTGAAATAGTGTGGGTGCGGTGGTGTAATAAATTTTCGTTTTAGGTCCCGGATAGTCGAATTAAAAATTTAAGTTATCTAAATTTGTGGATCTGTAGATGAACGTATTCTGTTGAGATTAATTCGACGTTTTGTATTTCTCGGTGAGATTATTTATTCCCTGGCCTGATTTACATCATTATTCATATTTTATTATTCAACATTTAAATTTCGATTGATTCCATTGACTTCCGTTGTTCTGGATTTAATGTCGTGTGCGGCGAAGGAACTAACTGGAATCTTCTGGAAAGTCTTCCTGGAACAGCGGCTTGGTAATCTATTTATGTTCTGAGGGCGAATTAGCTTAGCCTTACCGTGGTTGTATCTGCGGGGTGGTATTTATAAAATGTTTGGTGCTTGTTGATTTGCGACTTACATAGATAGGGTGGAAAGCGTGCCGGGGATATCTCTCTATTTATAATATATTTACGACGTAATAGGGTGGGGGTGGTAGTAGTGAACGTATTGAAGGTTTGCTGAATAACAATTTTTTTTCAACAATATCTGGATGTGGGTTCGAAACTCGATCCATCATATGAATGGAACATATTATCGTGGGCTCAGTGCTAGAATTAGATATCTGAAATAGTGCTGTGAGATGATTACAGTAAAAGTTAAATATTATAAGACATTTAAGAATAAATTAAATACCAAGTTTTAAACCACTTTATTGCTATATGTTTATCAACTAGTTTCTTTTGGACTAAACCTTTTTCAGGAAAATATAGACTAATCTACGTAGAGATTTATAAAGGGGTAAAGAAAAACAGAGAGGGACAGAGTCTCAACTAGATGGGAGGGAGGGGTGGGGAGTGGGGAGGGAAGTGAAGATAGAGGGAACAGCTTTAAAATTGAACTATTAGATAAATTTATTTGTTTATTTATTATTTGACTATTATTATTGATAGCTTTATTAATTCCTAATGCTTCTAGATTGTCAAGTCGCAAACCTATTCCGTTTTTGTGTAAAATTTTTGGCCCTGTATTATTATCAAATGTGTGATCAAAATCAGTTACATGTTCGGCAATTTCAGAAAAACCTACATTTGTTAAGCATTTAATGTGTTCTTTTATTCTAATATTTACGTTTCTCGATTTTTTACCAATATAAAAAGCTAGACAATCATTGCAGATGAGTTTATAAATACCAGAATGGTTTAATATAACTTACAAAACTTAGTATTTAATTTATTCTTAAATATCTTATAATGTCAAGCCACAAAGTGTTTTCTTGCTTTGAAAATTTAAATATTGTAGAAATCTCAAAGAGACGAAGCTACCTTATTTCACGCTTTATTAGTTTCACTAGTTTGTCTGGAAAGAAACTTATAATCGACATTTCACCCGCTTTCCAATGTGCAATCGACCTGAAATTGCATACATGATAGTCAAACGTTGACAATATATGAATCAATTATCAGATTTGCTAATTAATCAATTGGTCTGTCATAATTGATTAATCGAAGTTTGATATGGGAAATTAATTTTTGTTTGTACCTACCCTTGGTTACAAGCGAACTGTAACTTGATTTGTTTATAACCTTGGTTATATGTTGACATGACTCATCTGTATTTTCAATCTACAAGAGTGAATATATTATTTGTTGTTAAGAGTTTCTGATCGCTGATTGCGTCGAACTAAGATCATATTCATTACATTTCATTAACATCAATAACGATCATGCACATTGCATGTATTAAGTATACACTTCAAGTGCAAAAGGCACAAAATCTATTACAAGATTCGTTAAGACTAAAAAGCAGAAAATTATATTACTTAAAAAACATTTTTTTTAAAAAACCACACTTACATATTTAAATACATTGACGTATTTTAAATAGACACGTTATTCCTATACTATCCTGAATACAAATGTAGCAAATGCAGAAAAATCTGGTAATTTGAAGTCTCGGTGACTAAAATAACATACTCATTCTTACAATAGTGTACGATACACCGGAACTCTTTTTCCCCGGGACTCTTTTTTCGGCGTGCCGTCGAGTCCAATCACAAAAAAGGTCCGTTCGACAACGAATGCAAGTAAGGCAATTACCTTATTTTTGACTTGCCACAATTTCACGCTTGTAATGTATCTACAGTTTATTATATCAATGTTCAAATGTACTAAATAGTAAAAATTGAATTTTCAGCAAAAAATGTTTGTCTCAATCGGAAAATAAAAGCGTGGAAGCTTTCCCTCCATCAACAACATAATTCTGTAATCAATATCAATATCGTAGGTGCGCCCTTTTATTTGAAATTATGAGGCAAAAATTTTATGGCCGAAAATTTATTATTACATTTTTAGTACATTTAGATATTATAAGCGTGGTTCTAAAAAAAATGTATTTTTTGGAATATAGTTTTATTTATATGGGAAAGTAGGAAAAAAATGCACTACCATGTCTGGCAGCAAGGATGGTTTTCTCCTCGGTGATCTAGACAAGCTGGCAAGATACCTGGTCTTGTCAGGGCCAGCTTGCTGGACTCCAGGGGCAAGCAAGACGCGGAAGAAGGCCAGTCTTTCTGGGTTTGATGAACGGCCTGGATGAAAGCGATACCCAAAGCCGAAGAAGATACAACCAGAGAACGAGAAGAGCTGACCCCAACAGCCTACCTAGGCAATGAGTTGGGACAGTGCAAGGAAGAAGATGATGGGAAAGTAGGTATGGGAATTTTTTGGGTGTCCGTCGTATGGCTGGCTTAAGTAATCACTTTACACAACGTAATGTTCATCAATTCCACCCATGACAGACGACCACATCTGTAAAAGTTTTGGAAGCTGTATATATGTATGATTAATAAGCATAACTTGTTCCATATGTGGTACCAAAAAACATTTCGCTTTATGATGTAGAATCGTCTATAAAATATTTATAATGATGAAATGATAAAAAATCTTATGTATTTGTTCATACTGATATACACTTTATAATTAATTGTCTTTACTTTATTTGTGATTTATGTACTTCGCAAAAATATGTTTTTTTTTAATTTGTAAAGAGATTGTCATTAATTTAAAGTAAAGAAAATGTAATTGAATGTTACGGCGTTTACCTTGTGGAAATCCATTATGAACAAATAATAAAATAAAACAATCAACTTTGTTTTTTTCCACTTATATTTAAGCACTTGTTTCACTACATGTTTCGGAAACGCCCGTTTCCTTCATCAGGTGAATTAAGACTGAGGTATTGTGACGTTTGCCCCGTTGTGGAGGGTGTATTTTGGGGTGAAGCTTTTTTTTTTTTTGAAAGAAGTTTAAATCGAAAGTTTAAAAGAGAAGGCTTTAAGAAAAGTTTTAAAAGCGATTTTACTTTAAGTTCATTTATTAAGAGTCTAATATATTATTTGAGATCTGCTTTTGCAAGCTCAAAGCTATGTTTAAAATTTATTTACGTGATTGAATTAAGTTTACGTTTAGTCTAACATATAATTTGGCCAGTAATCGTCTAGTGATAGTAATTTAGGGCTCCTCGATGTGACGCGGTTACCCAGTACTTTTGGAAGCGTAGCAGAAGAAATGCCATTGTATTCATACGAGGTGAAACTAACCTAACATTATTAACGCGCAACATGAGCCGGACTCAAAACGACGATCGATTGAACAGACTAACAAAATCGCCTTTCATGGCGGCGCATTCGTCATTTCCTCGCATCCGGTAGCGGCGTCGCGAACATAAATATGTCTACGTAGATTTTTCGCCTAGAACGATGCCGCCTGGTTACCGAGGTCTCATATTAGCACCTGTGGACGGATTCCACGGCTGAGTGCGGGGTCACGATTACGATGGAATATTCAGATAGATAAATACCACTTGCGAAATACAGCCTAGGGCGCTCTGAGTATAACTTGGTATCCGCATAATACAACCGACGGTACATAATAGGAACTTAGCGCTAATATTGCGCAACAACACGCAATATCTATTTTTTTTACGTATTTTTTTTTAATGCAATAGTATACTGGATCTGCCGGTCATCCAGATTAGATAAATCACGGTCGATTAATACACGGTTATACTTATTAAACACACACACAATACTTAAAATGCAAATTAACGGCTGGGTTCTCCAGAATACATACATACAATGCTTACAACTGGCGCGATCGGTGGTCTTCGGCCCGATTTATCTGTTCATGGTATATAGTGGAAAGAGTAAACATATATTCATAACAACTAGGCGCAACAGAGGCTCGGGGCAAGCTTTGTCTGACATTATCACAGCCCGAGATTCTAAATCGAAATTTTCGATTCTTTCATAAGTCATATTTTATAAGAGTCAAGTTGATTCTGATTTTACTTTTACGTAGATTTTAGGTTACCCTCCTCTAAGGAAGGGGGTACAGCCCCATCGACAACGCTGTACCCGGTAGCTACCACCTGTGTAATTAATAGCTTCCCATGCTAATCTGCAGACCAAGATCAAGCCGAGACTCTATTGCTCCTGCTGGAATCCTCCGAAGTCCTCGCCTCCCGGCGACAAACATATCAGGAAGAAATCCCGCGTCTGATATTAAGGTTTGTATATTGTCCCGCGGGGCAGTCAAATTGACTGGTGTATATGATGAGGATCCCACGTTGCGGCTACATAAGCCGGAGTATTATGATGTTTACTGCTGATTAAAGGGCTGAATGAACTAACTGGGTGACTGGAAAAGACTCTTCCTTGAGCGCGTCAGTCAGAGCCATGTTAGCATCGCCAATTATAGTTGATGTGATTGATCCCACGGTGTAGTCTTATTGACTAGAGATATTAAATGATGGTAAATCAACATGTTTATTACAGTTGATTGTGTAATTCCTGATATGTTTCTCGCTGGCCGGGAAAGGAGAACCCCGAAGGTCTCTGTATACAGCAAGTTAGAAAAGGTGATGAATGATGAGTATGATGGTGTTAGTAATGCCATCGCGCTCCTGAATGCGGTCCCGATCATAAAAGTTGATTGTTAAACTGCTAACAGATCTCGTTCATTAAAGCGGTCCCGAGCATAGTATTGATTGTCGAACTGCTACCTGCATCTTATAATTTCTCGTTCATGAGGAACGTCCTATCTCGTCCTTGAGTACGGAGTTAATACATTCATAAACATTCATAATCAGAGCCCGAGCTCGTCGCACCAAGGGGCCCGAAAAGACGTGAGAGGTTCTTCCCCTTAGATCTTTGAGGGTCGCCGCTCCAGGACCTTCAGACCATCCTGTAATTCTTGGCTTTAAAACCCTGTCTTAACCGGGTAGATACAGTTAAGATGGCCTTACCTAGTCCCAAATCTAAGATGTCTCTCTAATCTAATCAGACTCCATAGCCGAGAACGCGCGCTCCGACATTCGACCCTGTCTTATGTATGGTTGCTTATGGCACGCGAGTAAATCTAACTTCATCTTTTTCCTCAATCGAAATTCAGCCTCCCAAGATCACGGGGCGTGAAAGACGTACGGCTCCTCGCCTCCCGACCATGAAGAGACGAACTTCCCCATTCAGTTCTCGTTCATTATCCCATTTATAATCCCCGCGTGCCTAACCTTAAGAGTCTAGCGCCGGTAATAAGATCTCATTATGCTACGTTGGAAGTTAATATTGCACAACCGGGCGAAATACCTACTTTCCGCGAACCTATTCAATTTGTAAAACGCAATAATATGTATTTATATATGTTAGTAAAACGTTTGAAATGCAGAACGCACGTATAATGACCTCGCTTGTATCCTAAAGATAATTAAGAAATAATTCCGACGTCACGTCCCGACAAGTACCAACTTGTTACCGCGTCCGCTACCGTCGAACTCTGAACCCACGTAACGAAATGAATAGTGACCTTGTGACAATGACAAATTATATAGCACGAACATTCCATTTGATACACATAAGAAAATAAAGAATAAATAATATAAAAGGTTCTTATCTTATTTCTGTAGTTGGTCTGCTTCTGAGATGGCAACGCCTGTGCAGCCTCCACTTTCCTTCCATCGAGAATGTTGCTCGTTAGTACAAAATTTCCGCGATCCTTAGCTGAAGACCGGCTGTATCTAAATTAATTATTTCTATACAATATATACAATTCGAAATACGTTTTTATAAGAACTTGATAGGAATAAATCGTGTTTAAAACGATTGCCCAATGGCACGCAATACAAACATGTACCTCGCCCAATGACCTCACATCCGTGTTTTAATAAAATAAATATAAAATCCAGATGCATTTTTTTAAATATATTATTTGTAGGAAATTTCTCGTACGATCTGAACCCATATCACACTGACAATCGTGATATCAAAACCACATAAATACTCCGATCCCAATCATTCCCAAAACAATACAAATCATATAGAAACCCGTGTATTCAATCGCCAGTATAGATAACATAGCATTCTTTTGCATAAAGATACATCCGCCCTGAAGAATCTCTCGTACATTCCGAACCTCGCGACATTAAATATACACAATTATTCTGAATTTCAAGTCCCACGAAACAAACACGAAACACCCTTCGTCAGTAAAATATTCCATTTTAAAGCCTTTATATCTTTGGTAATATATGAATATCAAATTTAAATGATTTTCATATGGACAGCGACGAAATTAAATATTTCATAAGCGTTATGCAATAATTCACCCGCTGGAATTATCACAGCCGCAATATTACGATTTCTTGTATATTAATTCTGATGCGCGCATAGTAATAATTATCCTTAGGCCCAAAATACGTAACAAAACAATCCACAACATGTATCAATATTTGTTACGATCCAGAAAGATCTAAATTGAATACACGAAAAAGGCAATAGAAATAAATAATATTGAAAATGCTTAGCTGTATCTTCGAGTGTTGCTGCCTCTGTGACTCATTGATGGTATCTCGGTCCTCTCTCCACAAGAGCCTCCGGCCGACGTTGATGCTGAAGAAAGAAGGGCGATCCTCGAATTTGTATGGCTTATATAGTCAAAATTTCTCGCTATTTTGACTCCAACCGACGTGTAAAGGTAAAGGTCTATCTCTTAGAACGCCTCTTATTGGCCGAATCCGTTCCGCGGACAACCGTTTTTTTGATTGGCTCGCTTCGTCAAAATAAAATAACATAAAGCCTGCTTTACACGCCCGCGTGCAGAAATAATAAAAGCTAATAAGAAATAATAAAGGCCCGCACCTACTTATCCGGCAAATATTTAATTATAGAGTATTTATGAATTTTGGGGCTTCTCCTTATCATGAGCTTTTAGCAGATAGATATTTTCGTATAATTTTTCAGCAATGTCTATTTGAATAGGCCAATATCGTTACAGTATGTAGGAACCAGACATTCCTACATACCTCAGTCTTAATTCACCTGATGAACGAAACGGGCGTTTCCGAAACATGTAGTGAAACAAGTGCTTAAATATAAGGGGAAAAAAACAAAGTTGATTGTTTTATTTCATTATTTGTTCATAAAGAAAATGTCATTAATTTGTAAAGAGATGAACAAAGCCTTGTTTTTATGAGAGGGGATTGGATCAGTGCGGAAGAATTTCTCCCTTGCCTCTATTTAAGGCACATTTTACATGCGCATTGTTCTAGCATAATCAAATCCCCCAGCAAACAATAAAACAATAATACAACAATTATTACAAAATATATTGTGTTATAAATTTCATATGTATGTATGTATATGTATACATTTGTAAATGATCATGCATGTAGATATTATTTACATATATATATATATATATAATGTACAATGTTTATTTAGGTATCAATAAGATTCTTTTTTTGTAAAAGGTGTAAACCGTAGAAATATAATAAATAAATAAATAATGATGTTCCCTTGGGGATATAATCCAGAATTGTGTTTGAAAATACTCAAAATATTCTGACCAGTAAATGTTTTTATGCTTATGAAAGATCTTTTTCTCGTCACTAATCAATCTGCATTTTTTTTCGTATATAACTTGTAAATAACATTATTATAATGAACCCCTGAGATAAAAATTTATCTGTATGCAGGCATAAGGTTCGCTGGCCTGTGCAATGAATGGTTGGTTCTTGAGTCGTCTTAGATGAGGATTAATTTATTGTCTTCAAGAGGCGTTGTTTACCTTAAGCCGTACTCGAAACTTAAGACGTGAATAGTATAATGTAAAGATTGAAGACTTCGTGGAAAGGAGTCTATTTAAAAACTAAGCTAGACATGCTCAACTAGACGAAATAAATGTAATTAAAAATATATAAAATATTGTTAAAATATATGGTATTTATAAAATTAAGAATAATTATTTTCAGTCGTACTCTAGTGTATATGTTACATAATTCGGAAGAATATCATATACGGGTATAAAAACAAACGGGGGCAATATCCACAAAAAAATTTAATGCACTTATCGAGGATTACCGATTAAATTAATTACGAATTCGAGATTTTATAGAAAATATAGGATTCATGCTACAAACTTTATAGGAAACATGATTTTGGAAGGGATAGACACATAAAATCTAGAATTTAGTAGATAAAATTGAAATAAACACAAATCACTGTGTTTTCACCACTTTATTAGATTATACAATCTACATGTTTCGAGAACAATGTTCTCTTCTTGGTACCAATCAATCCTGAAGCAGAAAACATTGTTCTCGAAACATGTAGATTGTATAATCTAATAAAGTGGTGAATAAAAAGTGATTTGTGTTTTATTTTAATAATAATGTCACCACAAAGTTCAAGCCTTCTTTCAGAAAAATAATTATTCTTCGTACAATTAGATAAAATTGACTTTTAACTGAATTAAAAGTGACTGCTTTAGAAACAGTTGTTTTATTTTTTTTGGATATTGCTGCCTTTCCTTCTATACCCCACATATAGGTACATATACATTGCTTAAAACTCCACTTTAAAAACATAGAGGTATCACACCATCTGCGAAATCTACATAGATTATTTTACTTACGATGGAATTGGCGAACCTTGCATTGTGCAAAGTGATCACTCAAGCCAGCTCTTGTATGTCGTAAGCCTAGGGCCACCCTTTAAAAGACTTCCATACACGTTTTCCATATAAATAGCTGCATTAATAAAAGGTTCGGTGTTCGATTTTCGCCATTCTTTTATATGGGACACTAAAACAAGAACTATGGCATTTGAGATGTGGCTCTATAGACGTATATTGAAAGTTTCCTAGAGTGACGAATGTTGAAATCCACGTGCATTTCATTGCATTCTAAAATTTCACTTTAAACACGCCAAAAGCAGTACAACTTCAAAAATATATACGGAAAAAGCAGCCCTCAAAGCTCACTCAGTATTAAACTTTATTTTCCCATCAAGGGTCTCGGTTTCGATTCCTGGTGAGATCACTTTAAAATTTATGTGATTTATACAAGCCAGGGTGTTTTTGTGATGTGTTTCATTTCAGTAATTGGGCCTCTTGGTCAAACATAAGAAAATATTATGAATTATGATAAATTATTGAAGTTTCACAGAAATGAAGCTTATAGGAGAATGTAGGATGAAAGTCTTTTGGGTGTTTATAGGGCTCACGACCTTTCGTTTGGCTGGCTCAAAAATATAAATGTCTCATGTACCAGCGGCGATATCTATATATCTACTCTTTCACGAAAATGACAAATTTTCAAAAAAAAACATAACACAGTTAAAAAATTCAAAACACGGTAGACAAAAACCATATATGTATACAACTTCCAAAAATTTGATAGATGTGTGGGCTATCTTGGGACGTGTGTTACATTGTGTAAAATGATTATTTGAGCCAGCCGTATGATAGGTCGAAAGCCCCATAAACACTAAAAGGACTTCCATACCTATTTGCTTTGTCTATATGAGACATCTATAATATATCTTAATTAATATTGATCACTCTGGGGACAAAATCTACTAATTGTGTTCCTAAAAGTTTGAAAAAAAAATGCTTTTAATCAAATGCTCAAACCCAGAAAATTTTGTAGGTACATAGTATGTAGTGTTTAATAATTCATAATGTATTTTCTAAAAAATTTAACAGCGCGTCACAGGGTACTCGAATGGATCTGAATTGGAAAAATATATATTAAATTGGATGAAGGAAAGATGAATAAAACCGATAGTTGCGGTCTATCAAGCAGAAGTTATTATATTTCATGGGGTGGTAGCAAAAGATACAGAAATTCTGAAAAAAATCCCGTAATTTTACAGCAAGATATTATTATTATAAACAGCCTTGCGTGGGATTATACCACTAACGTTTCAAAAGTATACTGGTTGAAAAATGTTTACTCTGAACCGAAGATGCCGTCGTGTTAAGCCGTTATTTCTTAAGAATAGCTGCAGCTGGTGTGTGGAAACTTTCACCGCCGTGGATTCACCGCTTGCGATTGCGGGTAGTTGTTCACCGCCAACGATTACCTTTTCATAAGGTTTTTGTATATACAAGTAATAACTTCAAGGGAATGCAAACAAGCGAAAAGCCTGCATTGAGTGTTGTGTCCATCGCTTGCGACTTGTTGGTTCACCGCCAACGATTATCCACCCGCAAGGTCTAATAATTAGGTGTGATAATAGGTCTTCATATATACGCGGCCCTCGCAGCCCAGTCGGTATGACATTGACTTATCACACCGAGGGTTCCCGGTTCGATTCCCGGTGAGGTCACTATTCATCTATGCGATTTACTCAGGCCTGGGTGTTTTGTGATGTGTTTCGCTGTAAAAACGTAAATAAAAAAATAAGTAAGGTGTGATAATAGGTATAAATTTATAAGTATGGTCTGATAATAGGTCTACATACACAAGTAAGGCATGATAATAGATCTACATATATAAGTAAGGTCTGATAATAGGTCTACATATATAAAAGGGTCTGATAATAGGTCTACAGATATAATAAGGTCTGATAATAGTTTTACATATATAAGTAAGATCTGATAATAGGTCTACATATGTAAGTATGGTCTGATAACAGGTCTACATATACAAGTAAGGTCTGATAATAGGTCAACATATATAATAAGGTCTAATAGGTCTACATATATAAATATGGTCTGATAATAGGTCTACATACACAAGTAAGGCCTGATAATAGATCTACATATATAAATAAGGTCTGATAATAGGTCTACATAATAAGGTCTTATAATAGGTTTACATATATAAGTAAGATCTGATAATAGTCTACATATATAAGTAAGGCCTGATAATAGGTCTACATATATAAGTAAGCTCTGATAATAGGTCTGCATAATAACTTCAAGGAAATACAATGAAGCAAAGAACCTGCGTGGAAAGATGATAGAAAGAGGACGAGGCCACACTTTTGCCTCATCCACATCCACTTTCAGTAAGTAAGTAAGCAGGTTAAAAATATTTACTTTATTTGCTGTCAATAGTGTTGTGAAATGAAACTTACAGTAATGTACATGTACAGTAATGAAACAACAGTAATTCATTTTAAAATATTCATAAAATTGATCATATAGCGCGAATTAACATTAACGCGTCTGCGTCTTTTAGTCTTGAACCACTTCTGCTTCCATCCCACACTTTTGATTTTATTAACAATTGCATATACTGTGATATATTTTTAAATAAAATATTATTTTCTACGTTTTAGTTTTCGTCAAATGGAATCTTGAATCAATTCGAATAGCGTCAAAGACATGTTTTTTTTCCAAACGCTATTAACCATAAAACTCAAACTTCACTTTTATATAATTTTAATATATTTTATATTTTTTTATAATTTTTCATTGTTATAAATACAAACTGACAGATGTTACCAGTTACTAGCATGTACCAGGCGCGTGCAGTGGAAACATTGAAGCATGACTTTTTCGCAAACTTATATTTTTGAAAAATAATTGAAATTAAATATTTATGAGACAGAAAAGTATGACACATCAAAATATGATTAATATGATAATAGTTATGAACGGAACATTATGAGATATATGTTTCATGTCGATTTTTTTCAAAATATTTGGTTACGTAAAAGTCATGCTGCGATGTTCCCAATGCACGCCCCCGGCATGTACAATGTTCGAAAAAAAGAGTCAGTATTTTTTTTTCGAAAAGGTAAACTGATTTTTGTAAATAAATGAATGATTTTTATATTACCATCCGGCATTTTAGTCTTGGTTTCTGCGCTTTTTCAGAACGCTTGGTGGCCAAGGAGTTGGTTAAATATTGATTTAAAAATTTGCGGCTGACAGGCAAGAGAAGTTAAATAAAAGTGCTAAAAAATACTGCCCTTCATAGGTGTTAAGACAAGTGATAGGCAAACAGTGGACCAGTGATATTAGTAACAAAGAAGCTTGGAAGACGTCGTAGGAAATACAGTAAGGTTAAAAAGTTTTTTAGTTAGCTTAGTTAAAGTTATTAAATAATATTTAAATTCAATTTTTTTGACGTTACTATTTCATATAAGAAATTTTCTATCATTGTAATATATTTTTTTTAAAGTTATTCTGAAAAATGTTATTTGAAATTTTTGAAACAACATAATATGCTTTTTATGATAAATTAATTGATGTAATATTATCTACGTCATATCGTAGATAATATTATAAAAAATATGTTTGCAAAATTTTAACAAAATCTGTTCTATAGTTATCGAAATCTTTATCTCTTAATCATCATCATCACTCATGGCACTACAACCCTTGGTGGGTCTTGGCCTCCTCAATAATCTTCCTCCACTCATCTCGGTCTAGTGCCAGCTCTCTCCAGTTCCGAAGCTTATATATAAAGCTTACAATATAAAAAACGGAGTTTGAAAAAAACGCGAAAGAATAATGAAATTCGTATAAAAATTCACTTATCATGCTTAGCTTCAAATTGCTATAACTTACCTAATTATAGAATTTTTGAGTGAGTGATGACTCACTCGGACTAATAAACTATAACTTAAGTTAATAAAATAATGGGTTAAAATGTGATCTGGATTATGGATGGAGAATTGTTAGGGGTGAACTTTTCGCAACCCTGTCTGCTGTCGCTGAAGCCATTTTCCTACGTTTACGAACATTTGACACCGTCTCCGGTACACACAGCGCGAGGCTTTAAGGGGAATTTGCCAGGGATTGAGAAGCTAGGTCATGTATGCCGGCTCCATAGTCTGGATATCTTTTCCAGGAATATCGGGTGGCTTATACTAAGGTGAGGAGGAGATTTAGAGAGGGCTTATCGAATGGAAGAATTAAATAATCCACGAAAGGTTCAACGTCTCGAGAAATGCGTCAACAAAAATACTCGCAGGTTTGACTACAAAAATACCTATGTAAGTGATGAAAATGGAAGAATGGTGGTAGATATAAAATACTGTAACGACATGGCGAACCTACTAAATATTGACAACAATCAGGGTCCGTCATCAGTGACCGCATTCTCTCGATGTTTCCAATACATTCCATTACATACTTAAATATTTCTTAGGAATCGCTTAGAATGCTCTAGAACAAATCTCTCAAAGGAATTTATTTATAAAAGGCATCACGCTACATGGAGTCGGGCAATTCATTTCATAACGATAAGTGTGCGATATCTCAGCGTTAGAACCAGTGTTAGACCAGTGATTCGTGATGGTGATACTACCAACAGAGTGAGCATAGCGCGACCAGCGGTGATACTAGCGAAAGTGAATAAAGGGATACCGGAGCGAGAAGTTTCCATGAACGAACATTGTACAGAATTTGCTAGGACGTGATCAAAGCAATAGGAATAGCGTTAATTAGTATGTAAAATATTCTGGAGACATTCAGTGACTACAAAATTAGGCACAGTACTACAATAATTCAACTCGTGTCCAGTGACTTTCTTTGGTCATCATCGTCATCTTCATTCCCCTGTCCTAGTACGGTCAGGGGCCCAAAGACTCGACAAGGTTGTTTCCATGTTCCCCTGTCTTGCGCTGTTTTTGCATGAGTCAACCGGTCTAGACCCATTCTGTTTTCATACACACTTTTCTGTTGCCTCTTCCAGCTTATCTGGGGCGACCCACCGGCCGTCTTCCTTCCGGGTTTGCCAGGAGGATTTTTCTTCGTATTCGTCCCTCTGGAATTCTTAGCACATGTCAAAGTCACCTCATTTGTGATTTTTCGATGTGTAGGAGTAGGGATTCAATGCCGGGTGTGTGTCTTATGTCGATACTTCTCACTCTGTCCATCAATGTTACTCCCACTACCCCCTTAGAAAACTCATCTCAGCAGTAAAATAAATGTTAATTAATACTAAAAATGTTCTCAAACCTCAACGCACCCTTTCTAAAGTACCTACGTTGAGATCTTACATCATTTTTTGCTAGATTCCTCTTTTTTCTATGACGTCCATCAAGAAAACTTGTCATCCAAAGAGATAATAAAAATACAAAGCAATGGGGTAAAAGTATTGCGAATCTCCTGGGACTAACAGAAATGACGAGAGTTTTTGTTTTTCCGAAACTTTGAATAAAATTCACGATAAGTATGTGTTTTAAAGTGTATTTTTATAAAATATAAGAAACCCAAGAGGAATAGAAAAATAACATGTAAGTTCACGAAAATAATGGATTTTTTAAAGGGTAAATAAGGCATGCTTAAGTTTATTGAGTTTATATTTTGAAAAATCATTTTAATAAGTTACCAATTTACAATTTACAAAATAAGTATAGGACTGTACAGATTTTGCATAAAACGAGGTTAAATTTATATCGACCTATCGAATCCCATTGCAGGGTCATCTGGCCTGATGTGTTGATCAACACACGTCTGGCCAGATGTGTTGTTCACATCAACACATATGGCCAGATGTGTTGATGTGAAGTGCTGATTATGATGTGTTGATGATGTGCTGATTTGTCAATACATTAGCCCTGATGATGGATGCATAACACCCAAGAAGACAAAAACTAGAAGATTCTTGGAATTTAGACTTTTTCGCTCATTATGTGCTATTTCACACATATTATCATTTAACACTACTACACGCCGGTACCTCACGTGAGTTCATCATTTTAATACTAAAAACTATAAAATACTTATGTTAGTGCCTTATTTATAAAAAAAATCGTGGCACTTAATAATTTTGTGAAGTTGCAATTTCAGAACAAAGTTCTGTGATTATTAACAAATTTATTAATCAATTAGAACAGTTAGAATTAGACACACAGAAAAATCAAATTAACGAAAAAATATTTTAGCTCCTACCGGGATTCGAACCAACGGATCTCCCTCTATCCGGGAATGGCGCGTTATCCAATTTCGCCACGGCAGCTTGGTAAATTAACGTAAAATTTTCGACCTTATTTTTTATTTAATTTAATATGAATGTTTTCAATTAAAAAAAGAAAGACTCCATATGACGTTGGAAAATTTACTTTAATTTACCAAGCTGCCATGGCAAAGATGGATAACACGCTATTCCCGGATAGAGTGGAGGTCCGTTGGTTCGAATCCTGGTAGCAGCTAAAATATTATTTCGTTAATTTGATTTTTTTTAAAATATTTTTCTGTATTGGCGAAAGCATGTAGTACTTATTTAAATATTTTTGGCACTTAATGCTTTATTCTTTTCCAGTATTATATCAAGGATATAGAGACAATGTATTGTATGCTTAAATTATTATTTAACTTGGCAATACTAGTGAGTATGTATTAGTGATGGGTCCGCTCTACATACATTAGCACTACATTATATTGAAGTGTACACTTTACACCTTTTGAAGTATAGTGCACACTACAAATTGCATACACTTCAAAGTTATTGAAAGTACATACTTCAAATAGTACAATTCATTTTAAAGCGATCACTGCTGTTAGGTACCAAACAATACTTTGAACAATATGTTTCCCTGTGTTGTCCTACCTTTATCCGATTCTTTTCCCCTCACCTGGAGACCGTCGGTAAAGCAGTTCTCTACTAGTTTGGTTGAGCAAGACGCAACAGAGCGGGCTGTGTAAAATTTTGTCGCCGCTGAAAAGATCTTTTCGGAATCCGAGTGAAAGAGCATGTGCTTTGAACAAAGGAACAATTAATTAGTCCACAAGAACCAGGAAATGACGGAAATTGGGAGAACTACGAAATACACACACTTCAAAGTTATTGAAAGTACGAGTACATACTTCAAATAGTACCTTTTTTATGTAAAACTTTTGGGAAGTCGATGCAGATAAATGAAAATATTTTTGGAAATCGAAACAACCCCCCCATGGTTTGAAAAATTTTGGGACCGAATGAAGAAATCTCTGGAAACTGAAACAACTCTCCCCCCAGTACACTTTTCAAGAAGCACTTCTTGTAGTTCATTACAAATTTTGTAGTACTACAATATTAGTTCACCTCATTAGAACTACAATTTTGTAGTACTGCAGTTGTTCACTTCATTAATACTACAATTAGTTCACTTCATTAGTCTACAATTAGTTCACTTCATTAGTAATACAATCAGTTCACTTCATTAGTACTACAATTTCGTAGTACTACAATTGTTCATTTCATGTAGTTTTTACTACAAATGCAGTGTACACTTTGTAGTCTTCAAACTGGTGAACGTGTGTGTTGTAGTCTTCATTTTAAAATGTAGTTTTTCCCTTTGCTAGTATGTATACACATTGTATTTTACTGCAACGTTAGCACCTTTTACTCAGTAAGTACAAAACACCTGCCCGAACTAAACATTTAGTGCTTTTAAATTAAATTCTAGTTTATTTCTCTTATTTCCATCAGTTGGAACTATTTAATAAAGACTCCGATACAACACGTGTCGTCCATTTCTTGCACGTGTCATAATGCTTCGAACGTAAAAAGTAGTATTCACTCGTCCCATGGTTTGGGAAATTTGTTAAGTTTGTGAAAATGGTAAAGACAAGCTTTGTTCATTGGTAATAAAACACACGCTGCAACATGTCGAAAAATAAAAATAATATGTGTTTTGTTATTTCTTTATCTCGCGTTTTTGTGGCTTACGTTTGACTTATCAACTATACATATGTCCAACCAGTGAATGAATGGTGCACTGAAAATAGTCAGAAATTGCATTTTTTTTATGTGTTCAAATTTTTTGGAACAAATATTAGATATGTTCGCACGGCTTCGCACCCGGAGATTTTTTGTATTTTTTACTCCCTTTATATTAACTCGTCGCGTCTGCTTGCTTGCCGTCAACAAAAACTTTGGATCGATTTTTGACCCTTTCCCCGTGATCCAATCGAGCTGAAACTTGGCAAGCAGACTCGTGACTTTTAGATTTCTGCTTAGTTTTGAAGAATTCTACATTACTCAAATCTGATTCTGACTAAATCATTTGACGCTGGAAATTCATAAGGTATTTAGGTTATTTTGATAGATTCAATTGATGATAATTGAATCTATCAAAATCCTGACATCTCAAAACATCTGACATTTTAGAAATATATTAAATTCCTGTAAGTTTAGTGTTATGTTATATGTTTTAATTCGTCTTTAATTATTGTTATATTTTACAAAGAAAGGGAGTATAGTAAAAACTTGGTTTTTATGGGTTACTTTTTTTGTAATCTTGACATAAAGGTTATATGTCATTGCTGACTTTTTATACAACTTTTTGAGTTCTGCAACTTCTCTATAGAGAAGTTCTTCTCTAGAACTTCCATAACAATCAATATATAGTATAGATGTCTCACAGAGACAAAACTGTATTTTTAAGGGAAATTAGGTATAGAAATCTTTTGGTGTACATAGGGCTTACGACCTATCGTACGGCTGGCTTAAGTGATCACTTTACACAATGTAACGTTCGCCATTTCCACCCATGATGGAAAAATACCATAAGAGTATTCTTAGGTTTTCACGGCCACTCAGAATGTTCAGGTTTGTGTTTTCAGGGGTATTATGCAGCGTTATTATGACCTTTCCGGCCAACGTTTCGGATCCCATTGCAGGGCCATCATTACATCAGGCCTGATGATGGACCCTGCAATGGGATCCAAAACGTCGGACGGAAAGGCCGTAATAACACGACATAATACCCCAGAAAACACAAACCTGAAGAATAATACCATATCTACTAATATATACATAATACAATATATATAAAAATACAGTTTTGTCTCTGTGAGACATCTATAATATAAATTGATTGATTAATGCTGTCCCTGTGACAAAAATCCAGTACTGTTCTGAAAAATTTGGATATACTCAAAAATATTCTAAACTTCCATAACAGTTCCGGGATAGGGTGAATCTCCGCCCCTTTCAGCTTCTCTTTTTTTTCCTCTATAGAAAGTATTTAAATATCTCTTACCGTTAAGGCAGCGTTCGTAAAAATCGTATCGTCTCTAAGGAAGAAGATAATAGGGACGTCTAGTGAGAATAAGTAGCATGACTTTTTTCTAAGCATATATTTTGAAAAGAAACTGAAATAAGAGATATCGAAAGTCCCTACGTGTACTGTCAAATCTGCGAAAATTCTTTTTACGTTTTACTGTCTTAAAACTTTCAATTTACTCTACATTTTCAGACGAAGTTAAAAAAAACTATTTTTTTTGTCAAACAATTCATGTACTAAAGGAAAAAAAAATATATTTTTTAGTATTAACCGAAAATATACAGGAAATCGGATCATTTAAAATATTAAAACGAAAAGCGATTTTTTTCAGTTTCGACAATATACTCGTAGTTATTCCTATCACAATAATTAACATATTATTCAGATTTTAGTATTTCATAATATTCTACCGGATAAATATTTAATTCGATTAAGATCGATTTTTTCTTCCAAATATATTTAAAAAAATGCTTTTTATTAATATAAAGAGATGATTTTAAACAGTATAAATATTCTATTTTGATACATCAATTTTATCGTTACTAACTCTTGTGTCTGGAGAGGGACTTACACTTATATATATATATATATATATATAAGTCCTCGCAGGACTATATTCCTGCGTTGATTATAAGTCGAAAATGTTCAGGCTATCATGACCTAATATCAATAGTTATGGAGATATGCGACATCAAAGTTTGCATTTTTTTCAATATTTATGACTTATACTTTGGACTATCATTATAGTAACTCATATCGATTACGAAAAATTCATAATCAAGGCAGGAATGTAGTCCTGCGAGGTTATTAATGTTTTCCAAATAACCCTGTATATATATATATATAGATAATATTATATTTATATATATTATAGTACATAAATGTATATATGAAGAAAAAAGTAACTAATCTGCGATAATTATAATGCATTTATGTGCGACAACAATAAAAAAGTAACAATAAGCAAACATTTAATAAATGAATATAATAAAGAGAGAAATATAATAAAATTTTAAGCAAAGATAATATGTTTAAACCAAAGTCATGCTTTTTGTTCTCACTGCGCGCCCCTTGTGTAGTACATGAGTTAGTAAGTCAGTTAATCATACTCCTACAACGGTTATGTTTATCTTTGGGAAGATGACGTCATTATTGATGTTAATATCACAGTTTTCGCGCTTACTAATAATCCCCGCCCATAAACATTACAAAGTTGATCCAAACAAACAATTTATTTAACATTTTCATAGAAAATATTCCACTGTAATCAGAACAAGCTGATTGTTGATTTTCCACTTACTGGGTGATTTATTTCGGTGTAATTAAACCATCGTTTCTCAAGTGGTGTTCGCGGGTTGCAAGTGGAGGTTCTGTCTGATAGAGCCTCATACACTAACCAAATTACCATCACGCCGCTTCGCACGTGATAGGCGGAGAGGATAGTGCGACATATCCTACTTCCTTGACAAATAACTGTGTATACTATAATAACTTTTTATTGAGAAAAAAAATCAACAGATGTCTCTAGCAGAGACCAAAGTAATATATGAAAGGTTCTTGTCTCGAACATGTATATCGTCGCTTTATATATAATTAAGCCTACGTGCCGTTTTAGTACATTCTGAGATAAACGAATGAAACTGTTTTAAAAAATAATTGCATAGACTAGATTTATAAAAAATATTTTAAATAATTACTAGGCAGACTTGCCAGATGAACGGCAATATTTTTTTAGTATTTCTCTATTATTTATATGAAAAATTGACAAATTGATTAATTCATCTGAGAATGTATTAAACGGCACATAGGCTTAATTATATATACAGCGACGATATATAGAACTTAAAAAAATTGATAATGTGTGGATATTCTTACGATAGAATGAACGTTGCACTGCGTAGAGTAATCCCTTAAGCCAACTCATACGGGTTGTAAGCTCTAAGCCATCATAAAAGAGACTTTCATCCACTTTTCACATACATAAATTAGCTTCGTCTCTGTGAGACTTCTATAATTTATCCTCAATTAATTAATCATCCTCTGGAGATAAAATCCAGTAATATGTTCATAGAACATTATTAAAAAAAATATATACATTGTTTAAAAATAACTCTCGCTTCATGTACAATATAAAGGTTTTTGGCGGATTGGGTTGTGTAGGAAAGAAATCTCATCCATGCATGCAATAACTGTGTGCACAGTGAGCCCTTCAAGCTCTTTTGCTAACGTTTCGCGATGCTTCCAGAATCCAGTGGACCATCCCAGACCCTTATAGCCATTTCCAATTCACTGTAAAAGTGTCATGTACTATAAAATCCTCGATCACGTGAAACTCTTTCCGCTTTTACCATCACGTAACATTATTTCTAATATCTAATTTTATAACTCTTCTTTTAATATAAATTTTTAAAGATTAAAATATCTGCTATTTGAGAAAAAATCTGTTTATCCACTGAAATCAAAGAGTATAAAATTTTACAGAGATCGTAGAAACTTAACCTTTTTTAACGGAGAGGATTGGGTCACAATGGAAGAATATGTAGATATGTCCCCCCATGTAGATATGTCTAAAAGACACTCATACTGCTGTTATAAGTATTTATTTTTGCATAATTCAATCCCCTTGTATAGGGCATTCGAACCGGAAACCGGGTACCCGCCATGCTTTTCATAGAACCGAAAACCGGGTAATTTTCGACGGGTATCCGGTTAATTTCATTTAAATATTTTTTTCAATTATTTCAAATTAAATGGAAGAGCCGAATCGGCGTTCTTAAACGACTAACGTCTTTGAATGACAAAAAAAGTAACACATAAAAACCAAGTTTTTACTATATTCCCTTACTTTGTAAAATATAACAATAATTAAAGACGAATTAAAACATATAACATAACATTAAACTTACAGAAATATAATATATTTCTTAAATGTCAGATGTTTTGAGATGTCAAGATTTTGATAGATTCAATTATCATCAATATCGTACCTTATGAATTTCCAGCGTCAAATGATTTAGTCAGAATCAGATTTGAGTAATGTAGAATTCTTCAAAACTAAGCAGAAATCTAAAAGAAATAAATTATTATTTGATTTTTCCCCTAAAAACCCAATTTTGCTGTCATCTGTGAACAAATTGTTTTGTAAATTTTCGAAATTCGTATTGATGTACCTATTATACCGACGGAGTAATTCAAATTTAGAAAATATTCCGCGACGTTATCGGATCGCCGCGCCGTTGCTAACAAACTTTTCTAATGATTCCAATTTGAAAAAACCAATAAAATTTCTAACAATCCTAAATTATACTATAAATATTAATTTTTTTAACGACAATTTGATAGATCTTCTTGATCGTTGCCAGGAGTCTGCTTACCAAGTTTAAGCTCGATTGGATCACGGGAAAAGGGTCAAAAATTGATCCAAAGTTTTTTTTTACGGCAAGCAAGCAGACGCCACGAGTTAATATAAAGGGATTAAAAAGGGACAGCACTTAGCGGCCTATAGATTTCGAGAAAAGCGAATGCATAGATAAGGGTTATTTTGAAAGGATGCAGGTAAATACTAGCCGTTTATTTTTGCGGCGAATTTGGGATTTCCCAAAATATTTTTACCTACATTGCATTGACCGGCAGATGAGCCGCGGCCAGAGGATTCTGGGCTTTCCTCGAGATATCCGTCGTTTTATGGTTAATCAATCCTTGTGTACCTGAAACATTGGTATATATTGCGCCTAGACATCCTTCAATAACCACGAAGAGATGTCAAGAACCGCGAAGATTCAAGTTATCATTAAAAATATTTTAATTTTGAATTATCGTAAGCGTGTAAAAAGGTGTATGTTTGCATGAAAGTGATCGAAATTTCTTTTTTTCAGTCGTTTTTGATTGATAAAATTTAAAAATATATTTAAATATCAGTACGACGTATGACATTTATAAAGCTGATGATAGTCTTAAATAAAAATCCGTATAATGCGTGGTAAATTAAATTTTGTTTCTTATACTTGCAATAAATAATAATTATTGGTCACATTTATTATTTATGTTAATTTTTTTATAATAGTTTAAAAATTACATTGATATTTTATTTTTTGTTATAATAAAGCGAAATATAAATTCAAAGCATATTTATTGTTTGTTTGATTAATAATATTTCAGGAGCCAATTCAAATATTAAAATGAGAATATCTGTGTTATGGAAATACAATCTTGGGGAATTTCATTTAACAATACAATATACATATTTTATTAAATTGTGGATATTTTATTATATATTATAGATATTAAATATAATTTATACTTCTTGAGGCTCGTTTAGAGTGAAATTTTAGGTTGCAACGGAGTTCTGCGCAAGGTATACAACAAAGCACGTTGTTTTTTTATATATGGCAAAGAAGTATAACATCTAATGCGCGTACACAAGTACAGCAATCAAAAATGATCATTTCGTTGTCTATCCGTCCATCCGTTCTTCCGTCCGTTTGTCTGTCTGTCCCCGTAACTTCGTGAAACGTCTGTAATTTCGATCGAATTCACGCTAAAAAACGAAATTAGATGGCCGTAGGTGTAGCTTGAATCTCGGGCCAGCAAACTCAAAGGCGGCAACGATAGCGATGCTACCGCTGCCTCTCCGCAGACCGCCAAAAAGATATTATAAATATATACTAGCACTTAGCAAAGACGCCATCCGATGTTCCGTCATTTTTTATGGTTAACAGCCAGTTTTTTTAACATAAAAATCAATGATATGAGGAACAACAATTCACGCAGTAGTAATTCACGTAGTAAGAGTAGTAGTAGTAATTCACGTAGTAAGAGCCTTTACTTTTGTGAATTCGTGAACAATTGTTGCGACATATCGAAGGTCTATCAATAAGATATATATGCAATATTTTGTGTTGATTCAATCGTGTTAAATTTGAAGAATTTATGAAAGAGTATCAGATTTCGACACCATTCTCGATTCACTTGAAGCTCTTTTATAAAAAAAAAACTTGAAATTTTGTTCTCATTATGTCGGATGTAATGCCCGAGGATCTTTTGTCGCGTGATTCTTTTGTCGTTGGACTAAATGTCCATGAACCTTTTATCGTTTACCGCATATTTCTGATGAGGTAAGCAAACGCAAATTATTAAGGCGTAGGTGAGCTCCTTAAGCAGTTTAAACAGGGAAGAGGAATTGAGTGGGATCAGAAACAGTGGGTTTAATTAACCTCTCCTTAAAATCAAAACACACATAACTTACTTAGTCTCACTTCGGAGAAATCTGTTTACCCTGAATTTTGTTCTATCAAAACAATTAATATTTCTAGGAGCTTCTGGAACGCGAAGGTATTCTTAAACGGGTTCCAAAGATAGAACTTGGATATTTATTATGTAAATTCTTGCGGTGTAGGTCTTCAAGCAAGACTGGTCAGCTCATATATCTTCCCT
The DNA here is from genome assembly GCA_016648135.1 of Agrypnia vestita. Lineage (NCBI taxonomy): Eukaryota > Metazoa > Arthropoda > Insecta > Trichoptera > Phryganeidae > Agrypnia > Agrypnia vestita. The sequence continues at coordinate 17,136 of JADDOH010009522.1, read as the reverse complement.
TGACACCACGACGTCTATTGGCCAAGAAATAAACCAGAAGTACGTGCCTATACGCTTGGGCAGCCAAGAAGGTAGTTAAGGGTTGATTCTTGACTGGTTAAGGGATGTTATAGACTTTCAAAGTCTTGACCACATTCGGATACAGCGTTGAAAGTACGTGGATAATGCCAGACACCCTTAAGTATGTACATTAACCTCAGGGTAAAACGCAAATGTTTTTGACATTATACATTAATAGTATTTTATCCGCCCTTAGACGTGGTGGTGAGGCAAATTATTGGATATCGCTTTAAAAGAAAAATATAAATTCTGATAAATGTCTTATCAGAATGAAATTTTAAATATAGAAAAAATGTTCTTATGTTTTCACGGCCACTCAGAATCTTCTGGTTCGTGTCTTCTGGGGTATTATGCCGCGTTATGACGACCTTTCTGGCTAAAACTGCAGTAAAACTTCTGTGCAGTTTGGCATATGTATCTATGTAATAAGCATGAAAAAAAAAATATGAAACAAAAAAATAGAAGAAGATAGAAAAAGATCTACAACACTAAAAAAAACATAAAATTTTATTAACCTCTGTGTAGAACTCTGTTATACATTGTTTTAAAAAAATTGTATTTTTTTCAGATTACGGAAAATTGCTGGCCAGCAATTGCTCGCCACACAGTTGCTCACCAGAAATATTGCTGGCCAAAAATTGGTCACCTTCAGGTAACCTAACCTAACCTTTATAAATACATTTATTTGAGGACAACTGTTTGTATATAAAAATTAAAAATATATATATATATGGTCTTCAATAAACATTTTCCTTAATCTTAATTATCTAAATTCATTTCAAAAAGAACTAAAACATCCTATCACGCAATTGGCGAGCAACTTTCCTTGGCGAGCAATTTTCCGCACACCGATTTTTCGTTGAGTTTATAACTAACTCTCCGTCACACCAGGTGGGTAGAGAGGATAGAGCGCCACACTTTTCAGTCCTGACACACAACTCTCGCCTCATCCACATTTTATTGATGCATTTTCGCAGCAAGCTCGCCTTTTTTTGAGGCTCCTAACGAGACTTTTTTTCCAGTATCTGGTTAACCTGACTACGCCAAGGCTTCCCAGCACTGTCATAACATGTTTTATATATCCTTTTTATCATTCTCTCCTCATTCATTCATTTAACATTCCAGAACTAAAGGGCTAACCTTTTTACTCCATTCACTATGCTTAGATAAGCTTATACTTTTCATTTATTAACTAAGCTTAACGTAGCTTAACCGTGCATATTTTTGTTTATTTTAATTTTAACGATGTTTTTAATTTTATTTTGTAGTGTTCAAATTTTTATTCTTTATTACCTTTTTAAATTTTTTTAAAAATATTTTAATGGATTTTTTAATAATTTATTTGATCAAATTTTTTGATTTATTTTTTGTATGATGCCTATAAGGCATCCGGTAGTAAAGAATAAGTATTAAAAATTTGGATTAGATCTGTCAAACAGTTATGATTTGTATAGAAAATATATCAGAGGGTGGCTTTGGGGTAAAGGGGGAGCCACTGTTACCCGCCAGGGCCTGAAAAATAAGTTTGAACAAACAGAAGGCAAAAATTGAGTTTTATAGGTATAGATAATAATACTTAAAAGTGACTGATAACAATACTATATAAAAAGAAATTGGTACACAAAAATCGAAGCGATGTTAGAATTTACAATTATTGAATTTTAGACAAATGATTAAATTTAATGTAGGTACTTTCAAACCTAATAATTTCGTTGTCTATCTGTCTGTCCCCGTAACTTCGGCTTACGCCCGTAATTTAGTTCACAGCTAAAAAACTCACCCATAAAAATCAAGTTTTTATTATACTCTCTTTCTCATTTACTAGTGGAAACAGATTTGGCGCTTAACCTGCGCGTTTGGCTCGAGTCGGGCGACGCTAGAAATCGAGTAATAAAAAATTTCGAAAAATCCAAAATTATAATATAATTATTTTTTTTAAACGAAAATTTGTTAGATCATTTTTATCGTCGCCACGAGTCAGTCTGCAAAGTTTCAGCTCAATCGGAACACGAGAAAAGAAGTAAAAATCGATCCAAAGTTTTTTCGACAGACAAGCAAGCAAGCAAGCAGACGCTACGAGTTAAAAGAAAGGGAGTAAAAACGAAATAAAACGGCCGGAGATGGGGCTTGAAGCCTGGACCAACAAACCCGAAGGCAGCAACGATAGCTATGTCGATATCGCTAAGCCTGCATTACCCGTCAAAAATACAGTACGTATAGGATTTAGCAAAGACGAAAACCATTTCATGTTCCGCCCAATCGCCAGGGTTTAATATAAAAAATGTTCAAACATTTTGTTAAAAGTCGTTATTACTATTTTATGCGTGTCGGCTATAAATAAATAGTACCGTCATTTTGACGGGATACAGCCAGTTTATATATTAAATTACAAATGGACACAATACTTAATTCTTAAGAAAAAAAAAACGTGAACATGACCACTGTACAATAAGAAAACATTTCGGAAAGAAAAGACGACCGCAAAAATCAATCGTGCTTAACGAAATTAGTGATGGGTCTGCTCTGTACTCACTATTACAATGTAGTACTACATTGAAGTGCACACTTCGCACATTTTGATGTGTAGTGCACACTACAAACTACAAATACCAAAGTTATTGAAAGTATAAATTTCAAATAGTATACTTCATTTCAAAGCGAACACTACAAAGTACATACACTTCATTTACTTCCGTTATCGAAAGTATGAGAAACACATTTTAAATAGTGTATTTTTTACGTGAAATTTTTGGAAAGTTGATGTAGATATATGAAGAAATCTCTGGAATCTGTAACAACCCCCCCCCCCTCCATGGTTTGAAAAATTTTGGGACCCATGAAGCAAGTTTTGGGAAGTTGATGTAGCTAAACGAAGAAATCTCTGGAAACTGAAACAACCCTACCCCCCCATGGTTTGAAAAATTTTGGGAGCTATGAGGAAATTTTTGGGAAGTTGATGTAGCTAAACGAAGAAATCTCTGGAATCTGTAACAACCCCCCCCCCCAATGGTTTGAAAAATTTTTTGACCCATGAAGAAATTTTTTTCTTTTTTTTTAGGTCGCCAAATTTTTATTTTATTTGGGAAAAAAAAATTACTTCACTTCATTTAAAAATTTACTTCGCTATTACTTCATTTCATTACTTCACTTCATTTACTTCACTTCAATTACTTCACTTCAATTACTTCACTTCACTTACTTCACTTCATTTACTTCACTTCATTTCGTAGTACTACAATTACTTCACTTCAAGTAGTTTTTACTACAATTGTAGTGTACATTTTGTAGTCTTCAAACTGGTGAACGTGTGTGTGTTGTAGTCTTCATTTTGAAATGAAGTTTTTCCCTTCGCTAAACGAAATGAAGTTGTTTTGTGAACTACCGGCACATTAAAGATGGGTCGTTCATGAACGAACTGTCCTTTTAGAACAGTTCACTTTACTGTACGAACGAACGGTACAGTTCACGAGTTCAATAGATGAAAAATAATCCATTCATTAAATTCTGCTAAACGTTTTGGAAATTGAATCTTCTAGGCAGTGAACACGAAAAGTATGTTTCTGTTTTAGTGATATATCAAAGATCGACATTCCTTGTCGAGTATGAAATTGGTATTTTTTTGTCGATGACCTTGTTTTTTTTTTTTTTAGGTCACCAAAAATTATTTTCGAAAAAAGTGTCGGTATTCATCTTCGATATATCGATATACTTTGCTTTTCCCTCAATATTGTTATATTTTTCTATAAAAAATACATCTAGTTCACTACACAAAACTTGAAGTAGATAAAAAACAAAAATTCAAAGAACAACTGAACGATTTAAAGTGAATAGTTCATTTGATTGAACAATCTGGTGAACACAGTTCAGTCACCTGAATGAACTTTCCCATCTCTACGGCACATTAGGGTTAAAAAATAATACAAATTTTAAGAAAAAAAAATATGTGATGCTTTCATTTGAGTGAATTTTATAATTTTATATTCCTCACTCTGTAAAAGACTTTTTTAATTAATGTTTTATTTTTAAATATGACTTACAGTTTCTTATGCTATATTTTATTCTAGTCTATTAAAACTGTAATAAATATATACATTACTTTAGCTGTAACTTTCCAAAAAAGAACAACTCTTGTGCAAGGAGAAAGATTTGCACGTGATTACTAATTTTGGTTACACGTGTTTAAAAATATATTTAACTGTATGTTTTTGTTTTTTGTAATGATCGTTTAACTTCTTTTTTTATATGTCTGATCTCAGTTCTTAACTTAACAGTCCTTCTTATCTTCTTAATTTCTGTAGGGAGGCTATTGAAATTCTTTATTCCTCAATATATTTAATTTTGTTGTTATTGTTCGCTGTAACATGTTATCGTTTTAAAATTATATAAAGATTTAAAAAATGTGTTTGTTTCCAAGAGTGTTTGTGTTAAGAAAGTTGATTTTTTTTTGAGATTACATTGACAATTGATCCTTGTATAACTATCAGTGGGTTCACTAAGTTATTGTATGTCCCTCCCCATCCAATAATGCCATATTGTAGTAGCGGGTGGACAGTAGCGGAATATAATAGTATTTCACTACATACACGTTTCCCATATAAGCTTCGTCTCTGTGAGACTGGTATAATTTATCTCAATTGATAAATATGTAATTATGTTTATATTATGAAATATAAATTCTTGTACTTATATTACCTAGTTATAGAATACAAAAATATCCCCATCCCCAATTATAATAATTTCAAATAATCCGTAAATTCCTTTTCAATAGCTGTTTTCATTCGGTTTTCAAAATAAGTATGATAAATGATCATCTTCCGTTTTCAAAATTCTTATTAAATCAAATAAAAACATTGACTGTATGATCTTTTTACTCAATGAATTTTTTTTTAAATGGGTATATGATTTTTTTTTAAATTTCAGTTTAATGAAAAGAAAAGCCAATAATTGCATCCATTACGGTATTTTATTTTATTTTTTTATTTATCTTAATAATTTAGTTTCACACATAATGTTGTGTGGGCTAATACATGATTTAACTTGGACATGTTGCATTCCAACTAATCATTTAAAAGTTTTTATAATATAATTTTTGCACTTCAGTTTAAACCTCCTTATATTCTCCATGTTTTGAATTTCCTTTGGCAGGCTATCGAAGATTTTTATACCTTTATACATCATACAATTTTAAGAGATGTTTTTCTTTTTCTTATCATAAAAATTTTTATATCATAAAACAAAATATATAACTCTCTGTTTATCAATGTGAAATAATAATGAGGTATAATTGAATAATGAGATATAAGAAGCAAAAAAACAATGTCCATCACTTATGTTATCAAACGCTGTTCTCACAGCCTTAACTGGCAGCCGAATTATATATAGTAAAAGTACGTCATTTTTTATGGGTTACATCTAAGAGGGACCCACCACACACCCAGGGCCGTTCTATGAGCAATAGCTCCCATATCGGCCCTTTTCGACACCAATTTCCGGCATTTTTTTAATGCTAAAGTGGCAATAGTCACCGCCACGCCGACACTCGTGGAATGCGAGCGTGACGGGGAGGCGTTCACACAAAACGTCTTCTCTGTCTCCAAAGAGACAAATGAAAATTGGAATATATTTATTATCCTTTACTGTGTGAATCGTAAATTACATATGTACAGGAAATGCTACAGTAAAAATTATGAATGCAAAGTCCATAGTGTCCTTAGTAATAAAAGAAAAGTAACCCATAAAAACCAAGTTTATATTACACTCCCTTTCTCATTCACTAGTGGAAACTGGTTTGGCGCTTAACCTACGCGTTGGGCTTCGGTCGAGCGACGCTACGAAAGGGAGTAATAAAAAATTTCCAAAAATACAAAATTATACTACAATCAGGTTCCGTATCTACCAGACGCGTCGAAATATTTTCATACAACTTAGTAAGTTGTATGAAAAAACCATTAAAAATTTGAAAAATCCAAAATTTTTTTTTTTAACGAAAATTTGTTAGATCTCCTTGATCGTCGCAACGAGTCTGCTTGCAAAGTTTCAGCTCGATTGGATCACGGGAAAAGGGTTAAAAATCCATCCAAAGTTTTTTCGTCAAGCAACCAAGCAAGCAGACGCCACGAGTTAAAAGAAAGGAAGTAATAAGGATAAAAACAGGTTACAGATAGTATATTAAAAATGGTACCACAAAATTATTTTGCTATTACTGAACAGGTGTTTTATTTCCATAAATGTGAACACCATTGTTGGCTATCAGCGCACCCAAATAAACTGCCTCTGCGGCGATGCATTTGCACGATCTAGCACCTCATCTAATTAATCAACAACCTTGCGCAATACAATCTTTAGATATCACCTACATTCTTACTTTTACCGATTAACTTTGCTCGATTGCCTTTAATTTCAGTTGCGAAATTCTTTAAATTAGCGCCAGTTTTTACAGCAATCTATTTGAATATGTTTATGGTAATAAAATAACATAAAACAAAACATAATAATTCGGAGACTATTGCGCAACAATCGCGAGAAATAGCAGTTGGCTGAATGCAATCCGTTTCATGAATTGGATTTCCTCTCGGTCTCCGTGACGGCATGAAAATGAAAGTTGGTCGTTCTGAGAATCGTCGAGTTCTGACGGTGCGACGGATTTGGCAACAGCTTGGCATTCAACTATGTCATTGCCCAGTATTTTATTTTGTGATGTTTCTGTACAGGCGACAAGCAGCCTTCACTTTTTCTCGTTGAATCGTTGGTGAAACAATGTTTGTAGGAGAAAGGTTCGGTGAACCCATCTTACTCGTATATTATAGGCCACATCTTTCCACGAGTCATATTGGAGTGAAGTGTCAAATGCCTTGGAATATAGAATATACTCACATATTTCGGAGTGAAGTGTCAAATGCCTTGGAATATAGAATATTTCCTATTAATTCGGAAGATATATTTTTTCCGATAAACAGAAAATGTCGAAATTCGAACAACAGTTTTTTTAAATAATATGACATATCGTATATTAACTAGTATTTTACATTTTACAGTGCCAACACTTTTTTTACTACATTCTATATTTTACTTACATATTTACATTTAGATCCTTTAATGTACAAATTTATACTATTATTACAAAATTGCAGCACCCCAATTATAATAATTTTGTCGTACCTTACGTCCGTAACGTCCGTAACTTCTTTTTCTTCTTTCTATTTGTACTAGTAATGATATCATTCCATATTATTTTTATGATATTTTTACCGAGTGACTCGTATTGTACGTGAACATTATACTATAATCTGGTCATCTTCTTCTTCCTTGCACTGTCTCAACTCTTTGCCTAGATAGGCTTTGTGGTCGGCTCTTTTCATTTTCAGGCTGTAACTTCTTCAGTCTTCTTTCAATTTGTTAACATTAATTTATTTCCTTCTTAACTATTTGGTTTATATAGGTGCATCTGCTGCCACAACCACTATATCCATATAGTTTATTTTTCTTAAAAATGTTGAGCAATGTATTTACGTTGATAAAATGAGTTAAACGTCCTATTACTGATCCTTGAGCTATGCCATATTTTATAATTTTTCTTCTCCCATTTTTCCATAAAATTTAACAAAGAATTTATTAAAATTATTATTTAATTTAATAATAATTTTATATATAAAATAAAAACAGGTTGAAACATTGTGTGTTAATAAAAGCATCTTAAATATTTGCCACTTTCTAATGAAATTATTAAATCTATAACAAAAATAAGCTTTTTTAGCCTTTAGGTTCACCAAAATGTTGCCATGCAAAGTAGGTGCCCACACGTGACCTCGCTGTGTGTTGTGAGGGGTTTCACCCTAAATTTCCAAAACATGCCAATTTGTACTAATGACACGACAGAATATATTTTTGCACCCCTAATGACGTCTGGAGGCTTATATTAAATATCACACATCCGAGTCAATGAACGCACAAGAGCGTACGTGCCTGACATCGTGTTGTCGCTAAAATGCCTGACAACCAAAAAATAAATATTTTCAATCTGACTCTTGTCGCAGACTCGACTGACTCATGACAAAATGGTACCTATTTGTTGAGCACCCGAATTGTAAGTGAAATATTATTGTATTTACTCATTTTTGGAAATTGATTTTTATTATTCTGATCGAATGAGGAACCTACATCATCAATTAAGGTCGATTTAAATTTCATTGCGATTAATATTATACGAAACTGGGTATAACACGTCAAATTGACAAACTAATATTATATATTTCGGCCGCCAGATAAGGCTGTGATAACAGCGTTCTCTGGAGTAGCGTGGCATCTTGATAACGCCAGTGATGGAGATTATTAAATAGAGAATTATGCTTTTTTGATTTTTATAACTCATTATATTAAAAATAAAACATAAATCACTTTGTTTTCACCACTTTATTAGATTAAACAATCTACATGTTTCGAGAACAATGTTCTCTTCTTCACAATAATCCCGAAGAAGAGAACATTGTTCTCGAAACATGTAGATTGTTTAATCTAATAAAGGGGTGAAAACAAAGTGAATTGTATTTTATTTTAATAATAATGTCACCACAAAGCTCAAGCCTTCATACAGAAGAAAAAATATTCTTCGAACAGTCATTATATTTTATACCTCATTAATCATTGATCAAAATGTATAATTATTTATGTAACAATGTCCGTCACCAACGCTACCGGATGGCACAAATAAAAATCAGTAATATAATAATGAGACATAACATATAAAAAAGTATAATTAATGTCCACCACTAACATTATAAAGACCCTACGCTACTCTAGATAGCGCTGATCTCACAGTCTTAACTGGCGGCCGAAACATATAGTAAAAGTACGTCAATTTGAGTGATATTAGTTAGTACTAGCTGTGCCGTGAAATTGTGTGAAATTTTAAGTACACTGTTTGGATCGTCATAGAACTTTCGCAAACCTTCTAGAACATTCTCTTTCTAGAAATTTCAAGAAATTTATTGAATGTACAGGAACCTTTTAGATACACCGAAACATTCCGCCACTCAGTTTAGAACCTTATAGAACCTTGGCGGGTAAGGAAACACGGGTTTCTTTATATATATAGATATTGATGTATATTACAATGTCCGGCACTTACGTTACCGGATGGCTAAAATAAAAATCAGTAATATAATAATGAGATATAACATGCAAAAAAGCATAATTAATGTCCACCACTAACATTTTCAATACCCTACGCTACTCCGTATAGTAAAAGTACGTCAATTTGACTGGTTTTAGCTAGTATGTAATAATAATCAAATAACAAGAATTCTACGTAGAAAGCGGAGTAGCTTGATGGTGTTATGGTCATGACGCTCGCCTAGTGATCTGATGGTCGGTGGTTCGAGCTCCATTCCAGGACATCAAGAAGTTAGTCCTATTCTCATAGCACAAGCGTTAAGCTTATTTTGAGAATAGTAAGAATATTGATGTGACACGCATTTCGTGTTTGCATCTTTATTTAATTTAAAAAAAAAACTACAAAAAATCTACATAGAAAACCTACCAGATGGCATAAATAATGAGGAGGTGCAAAAAAGTATAATCCTCTACGTAACAATGTATGTCTACCGGAGATCTCAACTAAAAAAGAAGTATAACATGCAATCCTCCATGTTACAATATATGTCTATTGGATGTCTCAAATAATAATGAGTAATAATAATTATTCTCTATTAATAGAGTCCATAAATAACGCTATCCAGACGCTACTCTAGATAGGCTGATTTCGATGCGTTAGTTGGCGGCCGAAATATTTAATAAAATTACGAAATTTTTTACCGGTTTTAGCTTGTATATTTTTTTATTTTTTTTATTAAAATTTTTTTTTTTTACATCTCAGACCCACAAAACATCACATTGATATTTGTCTGTAGGTGCATCAATACATATATATAAATAAATTGTGTTTACCAGAAATACATTCATATTAATTAATTACAATAGATCTTATAAACTCAAATACAAATCAACAATACAATACAACAATACAAGAAAAAATACAAATATTACCAAAATCAAAATAAGTCTCTTTTATTTAATAACATATTCATTAATTCTGTATTTTGCCCTTTTTTATTAATATCCATTTTGACACGACATGGGATTTTATTTAATATTTTTGGTATGACATATTTTAATGTTCTTTGTCCATATTTATTTATGACCTTCGGTATTCTTAGTCCTTCTTTAACCGTAAATCTGGTACTATGTTTATGAATCAATCTATGCTTATATGTCCCATCTTCATGATATCTTCGTGATATATAATAATAATAATAATAATAAAATAACAAGAACACTCTGCACAGAAAACCTCTACGTGTTCTCCGTCATATCGGCCCTGCTCGCGGTCATGTCGGGCGATTCGGGCGCGATATCGATACGTCGTTTGAGCGGATCGAAACGCCGTTAAAAAAATGCGACGGGCGTAGCGGCGGAGCCTCCGGGCGCGGGGGCCGCGGGCGACCTTGGGGGGGGGGGCACGCCACTGCCCGGCCCCGCGACGGGGGATTGGGCAAAAATTGTGAAAATATGGTTGTGATATAGTTTTACAAGTTGATTAATTGTAATTAGCATTGTGACACTCTGCAGCCGTGGTAATGCACATTGTGAGATACGCAAACTTTTTATCACTAACTACTATCCTATCTTTATTATCATGACACCAAATTACTTTTAATTTTTTTTTTTGGAGCCATTTCCTTGAAAATGCACCGTGCTAAGCATTGACGTATTATAAATAGACACGTTATTCCCATACTATCCTGATTTCAAATGTAGCAAATACACAATAATATGGTAATTTGAAGTCACGGTGACTAAAACAACATACTCATTCTTACAATAGTGTACGATACTCTGTTCCTTTTTCCCCAGGACTCTTTTTTCGGCGTACCGTCGCGTCCAATCACAAAAAAGTACATTCCATAACGAATGCAAGTAAGGCAATTACCTTCTTTTTGACTTGCCACGATTTCACGCTTGTAACGTATCTACAGTTTATTATATCATTGGTGCTAAGGGAATTCTTTTTCCTAGATAGATACACTTTATTCATGCAAATAGTAAAAATAATATTATTTTTATAGATATATATTTATAACCACACCTCGCAAGACTGTAAAACTACCTACAAGGTTTCACTAGCCTTTCACACTTTGAACAGTAAACACGTATTGGTAATACAAGTCAACGTATGCTATTTTTAAACAATTCTATGACGATTTCATAAATTTAAATGAAAAACGTGAAATTGAAACAAAAACTAATTTAATGATCAAATTCTCTACACACAAGGATCAATTTTATTAAGATTATTTTATAAATAAATTCCACCCCTTAGACTGTATAAGTAATAGACATGAAATAAAGGTGCAAATAAAGATACCAACTTTAAGAACCACCTTGGCGCAACATCACTATACATACTTGGGAGTTAAATGGTATAACACATTGTTGTCGCAAAACAAATTGCAAGAAAGAAACATTGCAAAATATGAAGTCAAATCCTTCATATTTGAAAAACAGAATGAGAATTTTAACGCTTACCCACTTTTAATAGAGAATTTAATTCTCGTGTTTAAAAGTGGGAGGCACTGTATATACAGGGTTGTTTGGAAAACATTAATAACCTCGCAGAACTATATTGTCGTATTTATGAGTCTTTTTTTTATGAATATTATTTATAAATTATTTTATGATTAAGACATTAACTATCTATTAATTTATTATATGTTTATTATAAAAGGTGTATTGTGTAATTATATCATATTCAAAATGTTAATAAAATATTTGTACTTTGTACTCTAATGTAAATTTTAGGGTCAATAATGACCTGTTGATGGTCTGTCTGCTAAAAAATAAAAATAAAACTGTCTTAAGGGTCACACCTTCCCAAACGAATAAAAAAAATCGATATTTTTATAATATTTTGGATATTGCTGCCTTTGCTTTCATATATTTAGTATGCGAAATTTCTAAATTCTTTTAAAAATAAAAAAATAGATAGAAAAGTCAGGAAACTTATTACTATTTGAACATCTATTATTATTTAAAGTTATATTAGACTATTAATATTATATAATAATATAATAATACTATTAATATTTAAACATACATTATTAGTTAAATAAAAAAAAAATATCTAAACATGTTTATAATTAGATAAGTAGTGGTTTTATATAAAGTTTTTTCTTTTAAATAATATAATATTTAATCAAGATATAGGTATTACTGATGTCACACAGAAATGAAATTATGTTTTTTTATGGGAAAGTACATATGAAAGTCTTTAATACGTAAATAATAATATAAATACCTTTGGACGCCGGTGACGCTAATGCTTACAACACACAAGTGAAACGGATTGTAAAACTTAAATATATACACAACTTCCAAAATTTTTATAGATGTAGTATTCTATCATGAGTGGAAATGTGAACGTTACATTATGTAAAGTGATCACTTAAGCCAGCTGTCGGTCGCTGTAGGTTTTAGGCCCTATGAATATCCAAAGATAGTCATACCTACTTTCCCATAAAAAAATAAAAAAATTTCTCTATGAGACATCTATAATATATCTTGATTAATAATTTCCCTTGAGATAAAATGCAGTACTGTGTTCTAGAAAAATTTGGACAAACTCGGAATATTCTGAATGTATAATATAGTAATAATTTTCCTCTGAAATTCTTGCGTATTACGTAAACGTATACCTTTCCAAATTATTCTAGACTTGTGAGCAGTCGTACAACTTTTCGATTTAAAAATCTCGTGATACTATTTTAAAATGTGTTCAGAAAAACACCATTCAAAAGTAAAAAAATATGTAAAAATAATGTTTTTGTTCAATTTAGAGATGTGGTTTTTCAGAATAATTCTCAACACGTCACGGGCAGATTTCATTAGCAGGAACACAATTGCCATCCCCAGAGAATGCACTTCCCTAACACCACAAACTCATTCATATGACGTCCTTGTGCTTCAGAGAAGTCTTTTGATTTTCTCTGTTCCCGTTACGTTTAAAACTCGCCTTAATTTTCTTTACCATCCTCTATTTTCTCATACATTTCGATGCCCAAATAGAGAGAAAATTAAAAAAATGCATTTTCCAGACAGTTGTATCACATTTAGCAATGGCGGTCACTGACATTTTTAATGAAGCTGGAAAATATGTTTATACCTACTGTCAAATATTTCCAATATCCAGAATATGTTATTTCTTCAAAGGCCGAGACACACAAATTTTACGCATTAATGATTCAATTATACACTCACAAAATTTACTATTTTCGTCGTACAAACTGTCAAAAATGCGTCACGCAAACAAATTTCTCAAAACAATCGGCTCGCTTTGTAATATGTACGCTGTTTTTTGTGTAATTCGTTCCACCTTCCGTTCCGACTTTCAAATCTCTTCCCGGATCCTGGCTGGAACCGCCGACAAATTGAATAGACTGACTCTTTTATCGTTCGAAATGAGGATTATTAAAACTCGCAATAGACTTTTACATTGAGCACGACCAAAGGTAAAATTCTTCAAAATAGGGAACAAAACGAATAGAGATAAAAATTACTTGCACGAGGCTATGTACTATCCGGAAAGCTTGATTTAAAAATGGTTAAAAATGCTCTTTGACCAACTGTTTCTAAAATATCCTAAAAATGCTCTGTGATTAACTGATTCCAAAAAAATGCTAAAAATGCTGCCGCTTCTCCGAGAATCTTCCCTTTTAGACTATCTGGATATTTATTTTTTCAAAAAAAAATATAAAATTACAAATATCATGTGTGTTCCAAACATTTATATATATATATATATATATATTGTCGAGTTCGTACTCACATAAAATATAAAAAAAAAACATAATTTTATTCCATAGATAAACAAGTAGGTACCTACCTACATAATATAAAATAATATCAATTTAGAAGACATTTTCATTATGTACAGCATTTGCCAAATTATTTGTAAAATATTGTTGTAAGTTTTATTAATCCGCATAAGAAAGATATATTTTGGAGGAAGCTATATCTATGATCATTTAAGTTATTTTTATAATGCATACCTAGTATTCGAAGACCTTGACAGGTGGAACTTAATACGCGTGCACGAAAGTCGAATACTTTAAAACTTTTTTGAATATGGAACGAATTATAGAATCCACTATTCCTAGTATCTGTGTATTTATGCGATTTGTAGATGTTAGAAAGTTGAGAATGTATATGTATTGGGAGTGGTAAAATGTGTTATGACTTGTCTCCAAAAGACAGGGCGAATTTATGTAAAGCGGTGCTATTTTCGGCTAGAAACAAAAAGTCCAAAGCTTTTCGCCTATAGAATCCAAAGCATGTATGAAGCAACCGTGCCCGATGTGTAGGTATTGGAACCTGATGGATATTTTATATGAACCATACGAATCATACGAATATACTTCTTCCTCAAATGTAGCAAATTTATTTTGTGGTAACATAATTATAATTGATATAAATTAACTTTGTTAAAACCACTTATTTATTGAAAAAAATTCAACATGTTTCGAAGCCAATGGCTTCTACGTCAGGATAACAAAAATAATATTTAAAAATCGAAGTATAGATCAAAATATATCTTCGAAACATGTTGAATTTTTTTCAATAAATACGTGGTTTTAACAAAGTTAATATATATCAATCATACGAATATAGGTACAGTATGTCCTGTCAAACATTATAAGTACTCCCTTCACCATCTGGGATATTGTTTTATAGAAAAAAAACTGAACAAGCTTGAGTAGAGGGTATTTGAATTACAAAAAAATATGAAAATCATACTTTGATGATTGAAATGATTACATTTCATTATGCTTTCCTGTAAAATAAATGTTTCTTTAGTTACGATACTTTTTCTCTGAGATACAGATTTTTAAAGTACTTACCTATGATATAACCGTTTTCTACGGCCAGAGAGTACAATCGATAGTGACGAATTGAAAGCTATAGCGGAAGTGGTTTCATCTCAAACTACGTCAGAATTAACAACAGCCTTCAAGGTAAGTGAGAAAAAAAAGATTAATTTACGTCAAATTGGGATAGTAAAGAAACTTCCTAAGTGGGTACCCTATGAACTTACTGAAGGACAACACCATCCACGTATCGAAGCTTGTCTTAATTTGTCGAGTCGACACATAAATGAGGAAATTCTGAATGCGATTCTTACTTGCAAAAACTGCAATTTCATTGGTTTGGCTTTAAAAACGGGTCATGTACGTACGAATATAAGTAGTACTAGCTGTAACCCGTAAAAAATGACGGTTCTAAGGAATAAAAAGAATTTATTTATATAAAAAGAAGAAGAAAAAAGTTTTTAGAAAAGAAGTTACGGACAGACAGAGAGACAAACAACGAAATTATTAATTGTTTTTATTGGGATGAGCAAAATGATCTAAAAATTTGTGGAAAAATGTTTCAATATAGAGATTTTTACCTTTGCTTTCGCAAATTTGAATTATTTATCGCAGCCCACGTATATGTGTACACATATGCGAGGCCTCTCCTCGAATATGCCTCTCAGATCTGGAATCCATATTTTGCTAAAGATATAGTTTTACTGGAAAACGTTCAGAGACGAGCCACAAAATTGCCCCTGGGTCTTGAAAACCTGGAATATGCGGAAAGGCTGAGAGTCTTGAAACTGCCTACTCTTCAGGAGCGACGAGCAAGAGTTGACCTCATCGAGACATTCGAGATTCCATCGGGCTACTAAAATATTCCTAATATGACAGATATGTTTGCATTTAACACTAACGTGGGCCTTCGAGAACATCACCCGAAGTTAAACAAGTCTCGGTTCTCGTGTAACCCAAGAAAGCATAGTGGTCAATATGTGGAACAGTTTGCCTGGGGGCGTTGTGTCTGCAGCCAGTGTCAACCAATTTAAGAGTAGGCTGGATATTTAAGTGAGAGATAGTGATGTGGGCGTATCAATAATAATAATAATTATATTAATAAAATGCAATGATAGTCCATTTCGTGTTATTCTGGACCAACAGTTAGACGGAAGACTTGGATTGAACTGGGTCCAGAAGATCTGTGACATCTTACTTTAAATGGATACAAGTATTGGGCAAGAGGTAAAAAAAGTGGTTCTAGAAAACGGCAGTATTATTAAAATGCCTGCAAGAATTGATGAAAATCTGCACGGTTCAGTGCAGCGGTCTAATGGAGTCGGCAATCGTGAACAGGTACCCGTCGAGTTTCGTCATGTGATTTTTTTATTTCAAATCTATTAGTTAGTAATTGAAGCAAGATGAATTATATTTCTCTTTTGGCAGGTGACAACATGGATAATTGGTCCGGAATCTGATGCGCATTGATTCAATTCAATTCACAATCTATGAATAAAAACACTATCTTTGTATATTATACTAAGGAACACATAATTATTTTGATGTTGCAATTTCAGAACAAAGTTCTGTGAATTCTAAAACCAAATTTATTAAACAATTAGAAAGACATAAAATATTTGCCTTCTACATGATTTGTTTCTTTCTTTCTTTGTCTTTGTCTTTCTAATCTATACTAACATACAAAGAGGTAAAGTTTGTAAGTTTGGATGTATGAGGAAATCTCCGAAACTACTCATCCGATTTCAAAAATTCTTTCACCAATATTTAGAATGGACTTTTTGAGTTAATATACGCTGTTATCTTGTTTAAATAACAGTTTTTTTTTGTGGTAACCTATTTTACAATAAATATCGACTGAAAAATGGTCGAGCAATGCATTTTTCACGAACGCTGCCTTAAGGGTAAGAGATATTTTAATACTTTCTGTAGAGAAGTTATAGAACTCGAAAAGCTCGATAAAAAATCCATGATGACATATATCTATATGTTATACTTAATATACAAATTGATAAATAAGTCACGTAAAATCTACGCGTACATTTGGTTTTTACACATTTTTGTTTTTATTCCAATATTTTATTTTTAAGTATCACACAACATGTTTCGAAAACCTCCGTTTCCTTCTTCAGGTGAGTTGAGACCGAGATGTGTGGGAGTG